>JAULBM010303132.1:0-14649 GCA_032357055.1 Geukensia granosissima
AGCTTGCCTTATTGTTTATGGGTTGGATATCTGTTGATTTTTACAGCTTGCCTTATTGTTTATGGGTTGGATATCTGTTGATTTTTACAGCTTGCCTTATTGTTTATGGGTTGGATATCTGATGATTTTTGAAGGCATTAAGGAAAGCGCGATATTTGTATTTTTTCCTCTCTTAGACAATCATACCACATTTCCTTTTACAAAAAGTGGCTTTTAGATCCAGAATAAACGAGAATAATTTATGAGGTGTGATATATGGTCCACTTGTCAGCATTATGTCAAAACAATCTTTTAATGACGATTATTTTTTTTTAACTTGAATAATACAAATTTTTCATTCTTGAGAATTTATTGAGAATCTCAAACTTAGTTTTTATTCAAATATCAGAAATCAGACAATTTGATCAGTAAGCTAAAATCTATTTAAGTTCCTGTAAATAAAAGATTTTGCTGTCTAATAACTTTATATGCAAGCTAAAACGAAGGCGACGGCATTACGATCCTGATTCAGCTTTAATTTCTGTAATTATCCAGGAATTATATATTATTAAATGCCACTTTCCATATCAACCCATGTGTCACATCCCGAGATCCTATATCGACGCTGATGGCTTTATTTGGAAAGTGACATCTAGTGGTCTATTTATCATATATTTTGTCTATAATTTGTTTTATTATACAGTCATTTAAAAAAACCATTTTAATGGTAGAAACGGAAAATATTAAAAGAACCTGTCATTACAGCCGAAAACTACAATTGACGTTACGTTACATTTCTCTCCGATAGCGCACAAATGCCGATATGGATTAACAATGTAAAATCGAGGGCCAATATGTATTTACAATGAAAAATCCATATCATTATTTTATTATACTGAATGCTTAAAATGATTTTCCAATTTTGTTAAATATTTTTATTCGTTACACATTTTCCATACCCATATTTACTAAACTCCGAAACAGTAGAAGCTCCTGTACGAAAGTTGACCGCTGTTTGGAGCTTGTATCTCTATCGCGGAGTAAAGCGCACTTAAGATTTGGTGGGATGATGTACGAGAGGGTGTTAGAGTAAACTTGTTACAAGCTGCCATGAGTAAAATTTCAAATTTATAAAAACCAATGAAATATCCGTATAAGCCAAGAAATTTGCAAAAGGAATAAGACTGTAAACAGTAGAAATAATCAATCAACCAATGTTCTCGGTTAACAAGACATGAGAAAATTTTTATTTTTTAGAGTTTTATGACAGATAAAAGATGAAACTTTAAGAATATAGTTGAATTATATTCTAGCTATAACACTGTCGCCCAAAATTTATCAATGAAAATATGCAATTTTGAGACAGATTTTTACTATGTCAAAAATTTAACATAGAGGGGTAATGGGAATTTTTTGTGCTGAAGAAATCTGAAATTTTAACTGCAGGATGAGTTGCGGCAAAAAATTAGAAATCCAACGATATATAACATGACATACTTCATAGCTGTACTTTCGATATATTTTGACTTAAGTCGTGGCAAATTTCGTTTGGTGTACTTTAGTAAAGTGGGATCCAAACCCTCCCCTGACGAGTGGCCAAAGGGAAAAAAAATATAAGGCAGTAACAGGCGAACTATAAAAATCAAAAAGAAACTCAACCAATTCGACTAGAGTTTACCTGAATCACAATAAATATACCAAACAAAAAACACATGCAAAAAGAGAGATTATTTTTCACTCCCTATTGTAAATTTTCCCTTTGGCTCCTCCATACGGTGTATATATTTCTCAACTTGTCCGGTTTGTCCGTGTATGTAGTGATATTTTAGATTTTAATGAACGTAATCTTTGTATTACCAGCAAATTATTATGCCAAGGATTTCGTTACCATAAATTAGTTTAAACTGTCAAAAAATTGATATCATAAATATAAAGATATAATTTCAAAGTTTGGTTGCACCTGCAGAAAATTTGTAAAATGTGGTAAAAAATATCCTACATGCTGTCGGTCTTCTTTTAAATTTGGAAACTTGCACAATATCTTGTTTTCTTTTCTTTTTTTATTTTTTTTGGCTTTTAATAATATCTTTACTCTAAATACAATCGAACGTGGTTTGATTGATGTTTTAGCATAGGAGAACCACTTTTGTAATCAACTGTGTTTGAATTTTGAACTAGCTGCCAGAAACAGCGTGTACTTTTTCGAGTTCGGTACATCTTGTTGTCTCTTGTATTATGTTTAATTTATAATTTGTCTGCGTACTACTTATTGACTTCAAAAGTTAAATCTTATACAGTTGAGTTTTTAAATTTAGTTTTAACATCGTTTTGTCATACCACTGTCCCAGGTTAGGGGGAGGTTTGAGTATTCACACTCTTGTTTAACTCTACCACATACATTTTGTGCATGTCCCAGAAACTTGTAATCAAGTGGATGTCCTTGTTTTTTGTGTTATTTGTTTTGCATTATTAACTTATTGGCCAATAGTTGAAATGTTTGAATATCATCACATTTGATTTTGGGGCCTTTAACAGCTCGCCGTAGGGTACGAACATGTGTCCTTTATTGAAGGCCTTTTGGCAAACTGTAGAAGTTTGAGATTCAAATATGTTGGATGGCGGTCTCATAGACCATCATACCACATCTCCATTTCCGTTATACAACTCTTATGAATGCTCCAAGCTACTGAAAGCAAGCTCATGATAAGATTCCTGATGCTACAGTCATTAAGACTCACAACACAAGATTTCATCAAACTGAGTGTGTGCGACGATTAACTACTATGTTGTCAATAAACGTGAGGAAAGACAATATTGATGCAATGCCTAATTTATTAATATTTGTGAAAGTTTCTCTTAAGTTTATGCAGTTTATATTTGCTTATGTACAACCAAGTTATATCCAGAATCTAAGAATTGAGCCATTATTTAATGGCATTGGCAATCGTAACTGATGTTAAATCGGGGCTGAATTAGGAATTACGAAAGTGACATTTTAGGCTAAAAATCTACGTCGACCGTACACCCAGTTTAATTCAGGAAGTTGAAACAACCACCTAAACGAAAACTGTTAACCAGATTCCTGTACACTTTGTTAGCAATGTATTCCTCCAATGAAATCGTTTAATAAAAAATGCCTCTTTTTGCTAATTTCGATCTAGGAAATATGCACACACACAAGAAACAATAATTTGTGAAAAAGAAATCAGATGTCCTATATTTTTTTTGTTTCTTACACGTGTTCGACTTTTCTCATCATAAAAATATGATAGAAAAACACCGCAAATGTACTACCATTTTTCGCAAAGGAGAAGGTCCAGTAAGGTTCGTTTTCGGCCCAAAAATTTGCACATTAAAAAACCTTAGAATAATATTATTTTAAAAAGTTTGTTGAATAAAAAAATAAATGCTCTTAATATGTCCAGCTTTATTTTTTGGGTTAAAAGTGCACGTGCTTACGGTACTGACGTCATTAAATATATAAATTTCCCAGAATGTTGAAAATGTTCATATTTTTGTTGATCTTAAGGAGGTTTTCGGCCTTTATCATATTAGGCCGCATGTGTGTTACACCAAAATATTAACACATATGATGTAACTCATTAAACTACATAATATATGTAAAACTTGAGGTGTAACACAGATGCAGCCAATACTAAAATGGCAAAAAACGAGTAAAAATTAGACGTATTTCGGCTAATTTGTTAGATTTTCCATTTGTATACCAAGTTTAAACTGTTAAAATCCCTAAATCTGACAGATTTTATCAAAAAGTTCAATAAATTCTTAACGATATGATATTATAATTTGCAAAAAATGTAAAAATTCAATTCTATACTTAACTTTATTTTTGAGGCCTAAAACGGTCCCTACCGAACCTACTCCTTTAAACACAACTGATTTGGACTTATCAGTTACTTAAATTAACTTATACATAAAGGTCATCATTATAACATTGTTTTAAGATCTTTGGTATATTTAGCATTTGCACTGTAATTTGGTTTATGGCTTTCTTATTGACAAACACGCCACAATCCTATTTTTATATTATTATGAATCAACATCAAAACATTACTCAATAATTTACATCAAAACTAACTAATTTTAGTCAATATTTTAAATTTTTATTACATTTTTGTCCTACATGCTGTCGAAACTTTTTTTAAAATCTTAAACAATGATTGTTTTCTATGGCTATTAATGATATACTAAACTGGTCAGACATGTTTTGATTGGTGTCTTAAATAAAGAGAACATGGTTTATTACCAACTATTGGATGGTGAACCAGCTGTCTGAAACAATGAGCACTTTTCTTGTTGTGTCTTGTTTTATTAGTAATTGTCTGCATGTGTATCGACTTCAAAAATTTAATGTTAAATTTTATGCAGTTGATTTTTAAAGTTGTTTTTATGTCGTTTGGTCTCACCACTGTCACAGGTTTTTGGGCAAATTGGGGGGGGAGAACTCACAAATATATTTAACCCTGCCAACATACTTTGTCTGGCCCAAGCCAGGAACCTGTAATGCAGTTTCTGTTGTTGTTTTTATGTTTATAATAAATCTCCTTTTTCCATGATTATATCATCAAGATTCGGGAAATCTATAGTAATTGTACTATCACCACCATTACACATTGCCAAAATTTGCCTTAGCCAAAAGCAGGGTGGTAAAGAATTGTACTGACCTTTGACCCCTATTGTTTCTTTCATGGCAATCTCTATCCTTTCCACATGTTTATTATTGAGAAGATATTCTAATTTATCTCTGTTTGCAGATCTGAAAGAGAAAATGGAAGGAGTCTCTTTATTTTACGTATGGGAAAGTGTTAGGGCTAAGTGTATGATTACATTTAGTGTGTAAATGACATACATTCATGTATGTTTTTATTTTTGTTTCAAAAATGCTTGATAGATAATTAAGATTTGATTGTTTAAGTACCAGTCATTGCCAGTACCTTATTTTAAAATATATGGAATTTCACCTTTCAAATCTTTTGGATCTAATGGTACTGATGAGATATACAAAATTTAAGGAAACATTTGACTTTGGGGTAAATGTCAAGGAGACCACACTTCATCTACATAAAGCAGAGGTCCAAGGAGCCTGTAGTTGCTCATCTGATATACAGCTGAAAAGACAAATTTGACATTGAAACCATTCAATTTAAATTTGGTTCCAATAGAGAAAACTGTTTTAGACAAAAGATTTTTGAATGAAAATATGAAAGAGTCCTATATTAAACTAAGTTAGGCAGAGGCAGCCATTTTGGTTGGCGGGTGGGGTCATCAGATACAATTCCGTTGGACGGCATAATAGGATATAATTCTGATAGGGACCCAACATAGGACCATTCCACCATTTTATTTACAATTGAGCAAGTTGTCCAGCTAAGATTTTTACTGATTTTCCCACAGGGACCTATGTTAAGCTATTTTGGTTTGCAGGTGAGTTCATCCAATATAATTCTGAAAGAGACCCACCTAAGGACCATTCCACCAAAGTTTGGTTCCAATAGAGCAAGTTGTTCTTGCCAAGAAGATTTTAAAAAAAATAATTTTCCATAAAATCCTATGTTAAAATAACTTCAGCTGAGGTTGGCAGGTGCAGTCATCGGATATAATACCAAAGTTTGGTTCCACTTGAGCAAGTAGTTCTAGACAAGAAGATTTTTTAATGAATTTCCCATTGGGTCCTATGTTAAACTAACTTAGGCTATGGTGGCCATCATGGTTGGAGGGTGAGGTCATCATACAATTCTGAAAACAAGATCACCTAAGGACTATTCCATCAAAATTTGGCATTAATTGGCTTAACTGTTCCAAAACATTAATTTAGAAACCAACCCCCCTTTTTTTTTAATAATGGCTGCCATACAGATATATGGTTAGCCGATTTTGATCCTGAATACCATTCTAAAAGGGGACCATCGACCAAAGTTTGGTTCAAATTGGCTCAGTTGTCTCAGAGGAGAAGATTTAAATGTAAATTGTGAACACAGAACGGATGACAAATGATGAGAAAAGCTCACATGGCCTTTTAGGATGGATGAGCTAAAAAGGGAGGAAAATTTTTTAATCTAGAGGTTGTCACAAGGCCTTCATAAGGATTGAGTCCAATCCTCATGACGAACTCTAGATCACTCCAAATGAATAAAACCTGTCATGCCAGTATATAAATAATAAAGCAAATCTTGTGAAAAGTTATGCATAATACATTTAAAAAACCAACCGTACTCCATGAAATGCACATATTTTTTCTGGTACTGAATATAAGTTTGAAAGATACAATTACTGGCATTATACATCTTTATTAACAATACCTTTCATTTGGTCGATGAATGTAACTAAAAATTTTAAAAAATTTACTGATATTCTTATTATTGACCTCTAGCTTGTCTGATGAAGGTAAATCTAGAAAAGGGTTTTATAGTTTTCAGTGTAGTGTTGCGTGTTCTATGTTTGTCTTTTGTTTTATTTTGTTGGCCATGGTCTTGTCTGTCTTCCAACTAAACGATTTCTGTCTGCCCCTTTGGTATCTTTGATTGTCGTGTTTTAAGTATAGTTTCACAATTTGTATTTCTGGGCCTTTTACAGCTTCCGTTATGGTATGGGACCTGTAGAAGTTAAATTCTACTGTCATTTGGTAGGTGGCTGTCTCATGGGCAATCATGCCACATCTCCTATTTTTATATTTCACATGTAGTTAAATTAATATTTTGAAGAATGTTAGATTTGTTTGGTATCTTTCTAGCATATATATTCCACATTCTTTATTTTAAATAAAGCACAGTCAGGGGATATACTTATATAAGTAGGTTAATCAACTTACTTGTTTAAGTAAGGAAATTTCAAGCTCTCTTAAAATCTGACTTTTACAAGTAAGAAATAAATCTGAGTATTACAAGTAAGTTATACTTTCTTACTCATTTAAGTAAGAAGTGCTTAAAAGAATAAATGTCAATTTTCTAAAATACTTTATTATCCAGTTTAATGAAATGAAATTTTTTTGATGTATTTATTAATAAACTATCATATAATTTTCATTTAAGGCTTCATAAATTTCATTTATTTTTTGAGAAATGAGATCATTATCCTCAAGGGACTAATTTTCAAACTCTTTGCCCAACCATTTATAGGTCTTGCATCAATATCAAATTTTTCAAATTAAAAGATTGCAGGAAAATTATAATGGACCAATGCAAAAACCAATGAAAGGTAGAAATATTGTTTCAAAGGTGTCACATTTTTAGTCATTTTGTGATTCTGACATCAGAGCTCCAGATAAGCTGCATTTCGGGGTAATTACCCAACCAAAATTAACAAAAAACCCAATAAATTTAGCTGTTTATGAGTTTTGAAATCCAACTGAATTAATAATTACCCTATATATTGACAACCACCTGAGTTTTCACCCAAAAGCACTGTACTGAAGTGGGTTGATTATGGAAATCAAGACTGATAATAAATGCACCAAAGACAAGTTACTGTTCAAGCTTTATATTATAACATTTTGTAAAGTTTGTAAGAAATCTATTTTTCAAGCTGACTCTTCATGACTCTTATTTGTATGTTTTAAAGTATTGTATACTTTAATTTTAAACGGTAATGGGAATTACCCAACAGTTTCATGAACTTGGGAGTTAAAAACGCAATAAACTGCAAAATTAGGGAAGTGAAGATAAATCTATAAAGCAATTAACCATCCATCACCCAATTGGTTGAGAAAAATAGTGAGTAATTTACCAAATACATAAAATCTAGAGCTCTGTGACTTGTATGAGTAGATTTGTCAGGGGAGATAATTATAAAACGGACTTATTTACGTTAGATCTTCAAACTATCATAACTGATTTAAACAAGTAGATCACCTGACTGTAGTATAAGTAGATTTGTCAGGAGAGATAATTATAAAACTGACTTATTTCCGTTAGATCTTCAAACTATCAAAACTGACTTAAACAAGTAGATCACCTGACTGTCGTATATAACATATTAAAATTTTCCATATTTATTCAACATTTGTAAACTTAAATGGTTTTATTTTCTTAATCTGCCATATCTTGGCATGTTTTGAAATATTCTGTCGGTCATGTCTGTTGATTCAGAATATTTCAGAGACGAAATGATAAAGGTCATTAATTTGGTTTGTAAATGAGGGAAAGAACTGTAACATCACATCTGTTACATGTATAGAGAATTGAGATTTAAAAAATCACAAACTGTATAAAAACGCCTTTTTGGTGTTACCTGAATGGTAAAATTTCTTTGACAACAGACTTCCCAAGGTAATGATCAACCCTATAAATGTCTTCTTCCACATAGTATTTATAAATATCTGCTGCCATTTTCTGTGCTGATTCCTGGTCACTTCCAAATGGTTTCTCAAGAACCAATCGTGTCCAACTATTCTGGTTGGCATGGTAACAACAATTATACAGCCGATATGATGTATCTACATAAGCACTCGGTGGGATAGCAAGATAGAGAATTCTCCCTGTTGATATACCATCTCTTTTTGATGAATCTAATTCTTTCTTCAGATTTTCAAAATCTTCTTCTGACTTAACTGGGAGGTATTTAACAATATTTATAAAATTTTGTCGCTTAGCAACACAATTAACATCATTTTTATCACACTGAATTCTTTCCTGTAAAATTTCATTAATAACCTTTTGGCCCTCTTTTGATGGTGATCGGCCACATCCAAAAAACCTAAATGTTGAATTATTAGATGAATGTTTCAAAAATAGTTTGAAAAATGAATTCCACAGATATTTCCGTGAGAGGTCCCCCTGGGCTCCAATCAGAACTACATCTGTATGATGTCTATGAATATCTATGGTCTTGGACAATCCAATAATAAAAGCTATTAATAAAATGCTGGTATTCATTTCTATTCTTTGTTAGTGCACATCCTAAAAGAAAAAAGTTAATTAACATTAATAAATACACATGCATGACATGTATAAGTTCATACAAAAATCAAACAGATACACACATCAGTGTTTTTGGACCTTTTTTTACCTGAAGGTTATCATGACCCATTAGTGTGTGTTTTGAGGGTCAGATGGATTTTTAAGGGGTCACATTTGTGAACATTGTTAGCCAAATTAATTAAATTCAGTAACGTAGCCATGCTAGATTACTACAACAATCCGCACATTAGATTTGTGCAACCCTATTACTTACTGTAAAAAATTTCAAAAAATAAAAAAAGTCTAAAAGACTCAAAGAAACAAAGGACAAGGGTCGTTAAGGCCCATATTTGACCCAAGAACTTGGCTAAAAATTGACGTATTTCCAAACAAAGTATCCAGTAGCTTCGTTTACGAAGTACCCTATATGGTTTTAGCTTCAGTTTGGACTGACCCAAAGAATTGTAAAAAATGAAAACTGGCTAATATCTATTATTTTATATTTTTTGTATTGAATAATGTCTATAAAAAAAATACAACGGAATTTTTAGTTTAATTAGCAATACAATGGTCACATGACACATAGAAAATGCTTTAAATGTAAAAATACTTAGAAATTAATGAATCTGATGCAATATTTGATACCATTTTGTCGATTTTAACATAGATCACACAAAAACATCACAACCAAACTTTGCACATTTAAAGATCTATCAAGAACAAATGTTTGGTTAAAATATCTTTGTGATGTTTTTGTGGGATCATATCTATTTAGAACAAAACACCTCCAAAAATTGAGTACTTTGTACAGGAAATGTTAAATTCTTGTAAAATAGTCAAATATACCCTTTCATTTTGTCGAAATGACGAAAAAGTATACAAGAAAAAGTAATGGATTATTAAAAGATTATTATTGAACAGCATTTTCACAACAACTTATTACTGCGGGGCAAAATTTAAAATTTGGGCCAAATATGGGGCTAAAACGTACCTACTCCTTTACTTTCAGCTGTGATTCGTCAAAATTTGGAAAAAGTTCAATGCTCTATTTTGTGATATCCTGATTTCATAAAGGGGGATTCTCATTTCTAATTTTGCTGCATCGGAATGACCCTCAAAGCAATTTTTGGTGAGTCAAAACACTTTTTATGCATAAAATACGCAGAGATTTGTGACCACAAAAAATACTTCATTCATTTCAAGGCATTTATACTAGTAATATTCCATATGCATAAAAAACTATTTGATTCCAGTGTTTTATCTATCATGTCTATAATTTTGAGAAATAAAATACAAATCTTCAGTTGTACAATAGAAAAGGATAGTGAAATAGCTCGACCATATGACAAAATTTGGCTAAAATTTATTTTTTTGTATGAATGTTGGTTTGTGGTTTTATGCAAGTTTCAGAAAATTTCAATTGTTGTGTTCAGTCTTCTTAGCATCGAGTACTTAGAGTCGACAATTAATCTTGGACATTTACCTTATCACAAGCCATATACATGTAGGTGACAGTCTAATTTTTTAAAGTTTTAATCAACTTCCTTGACCACTTGGCCACACATGCCTCAGTTAAAATGTTTCTTTTGTGATTTTGACAGTGTAAAAGTAGTAACATTCACACAGTTTATTTTTTTGCTAGCTTCACAAACAATATTTTACTGCTAAAATTCCTACCAATATATGTTAATTTTGAACTTGGCATCACTAGGATATGTGTAATTTATGCAAAAATTTAAAAGTCATGAAACTCATATGAAAATGTTTCCCTGAAAAAATGGAATTCGCAAACACTAACAGTATGCAGAAATAAAACTTCCTGTATAATATACAAAAAATTTAGACAGGTTCTACTTTATATGATTGAAATAACATTTTTTAAAACTTGTTAACTAAATTTTCAATCCAAGATCTGATGATATTCCATTTTACTTTTTGTTCAGATGACTCTCAATTATTTGATGAAAAACTGCATATCACATCCTTCTTTTTACGGAAATGTGGCAAAATAGTTTTTTTGGAAAAATATCCCCTAGTTCTGATTTTTTTAATATATGTTAAAGTAGGGGACCACCTTATGAATAAAAATGAGTATAACTTGGATCTTGTAATCTATACTAAAAGAATAAAAGTGCATGAGTGAAGATTAGCATGAATGGCCATCTCAGAGCAGAACCTTCTGTGACCAATTTTTATTCATAATGTCCTCTCATAGGAAAAGATATGAAAGAGAGACTCCTGTGTGTCCCAACCCCAAAAGACATCGAAAGGAAGTCATAAAAGAAATATCTAAATATAAACATTAGCCTTCATCTTCATACATGTAGACCTCATTATTATTTTGACTACATCTGGGCTTAAAGTACACAGGGATATGTAACTCGGGTCAATATTAAATGATCCTCGCCATTACATGGTAATTGTACACAACTGGATTTTTTAGCGATTTCTTTGTTGAAACATAGTCAATTTGTGCTAAGATTTGAGAGAAATGCAAAAATAGAAAATTTATGAAATTCCTGAAATGTTTGGGGAATGCATTGGTATAAATTTTAAATCAACATTTTTCACGATTAAAGTAGGGTAATATTTCGTTTTTTTTTAAATTATGATGAGATTAGAAATTTTTGGTATGTGAACAATGGACAAGTTTGACATTAAGCTTTAAATATGTCATAATCAAAGCTTATATATTTAGAAAGAGTAAATTCCAGGGAGTGCATTAAAATTTGAATTATCTCATTTTTCGTTAAAATTAGCAAGGAAAACACTGCACCTTTTCTGTTTTGTTTTTAAACAATCAATTTTCCTAAACAGAATCTTAGTTTCTACTTTGATTAATGTCTCTTTTTTCGGAACATATTCTTTAATTTATAATCATGTGAAAGATCATAAAAATGTCTAAAACTTGATATACATTCATGACATTTTATTAGATAATTTTAAAGTTATGAATTCAATTAACAGTGTAAAGTTCAGCAATTTTATTGATATCCCAAAAGCCACTCACTGATAATTGCCACCTAATTATCGACTGATTAACAAGCTAATTCACAAAAATGTTGCAGTAAAAACATACCTACTACTGTTTTAATCAAATTTGTAAATATATATTTGATTTCTATATTAAATGGGTAACATTTTTCAAATCTACAGACTTTTCTCTTTAAGAGGGTATTTTTTTATAAAAAAATTTTCTTGTTTTATTCCAAAGTTATTGCCGAAAACTACAGTGATGGCATAGTTAATTAACATTATTTATAAGGGAAATACTAGTAGTTACTAATCCTAGGCTACATCCACAAGTTGTTTGACGCCACAGAGCACTGATAGGTATAATTGTATTTTTTTCAGACCTGCAATAATAAGGAACTATGCTCATTCAGTAAATATTACTGATTTGTTATATGAAAGGTGTTGGGTTGGGTTCACTTTTAATTTATGAAAAATGAATTATCTCCCTTCTCAATAATTCTGGAAATATGACCGAGATTTGCTTATCAATTGACTGTCATGGTATTATCATTAAATTTATTAGTGTTGTCAAAGCTTCTGGTTTAACACATCGAAATAAAAATATCAAATCGTTCCATACTTCAACAGAATTGAGGAAATAAACGTAAACAACTTCCTTCACAAGCACAAGGGCGCTGACATCTTGAATTGATTTTGTCATTAGTTTCGTACTTTCGGTCAAATCATTTCAGTCTTATTTTCTCTTATTAAAAAATGCCATGTAAATTTAATATATTTATAGACGGGCCCAGTTCTGCTATGAAATAAGAGCTCCTGCCATCAAAGGGGAGTAACTCAAAGTACAAACTTTGACCATGGCAGCTAGAAGATTGGGCAAACTTAATTTAAAGAACACAGCATTATTTCTGTGTGACATGCAAGAAAAGTTCCGGGGAAATATTGTTTACTATCCACAGATTATAACTGTAGCTAACAGACTGCTTCAATCTGCTAAAATATTGGATTTGCCTATAGTTGTCACAGAGCAATATCCAAAAGGTCAAAATCTAGTTCACTTGTCAACATATATTTGTTCCTCATAACAGAAGTTCCAATGGAACTTGTCTCATAGTCATAGATGATTTCATTATACTTTTGCCTGTAGGAGCATATATTATATAAGGTTTATTCCATCAGGAACAAATATTACAATAAAAGTTCCAGAGGAACTAATATTATTTAGTATATTTCTTCTTTTGCTGTTTTGGAACTTTTGTTATTGAGGAACTTCTGTAACATGATACATGGGTCTATTTTTTAGAGATTGCTATGCTACTGGGGCTATGTCTCAAAACAGATTGGCAAGAGTTTCTTTTAGAACCCCAAACATGTATGTCTAGGCTTTTTGCGTCAACCAATTCGAACTCTTTCCAACAGCTTAATACTGAAAATAAAAAGTCTTGGTATAGTTGAATATTTGAAATATACTAAACAAAAATACATGCAAATAATAACTCTCAAAAATGGTTGCATTTTCCTGAAAATAAACCTCTCAACACAAGATGTCATCAAACACAGTATGTCCAATGATTTAAACTGTGTTGTCAATAAACATGAGGAAAGATAAAAATTGATGTAATGACAAATCTATTAATTTTCTAATTTATCAACAAAAACAAGTTTAAATGTTCTGACTTCAACTTAGTGGATAAGTTTGTTTAATGAAACAGCAAATTCAGTGGATCATTTTTATACGGCCATAAAAATTTTGTGGTTATATTATGTTATGTGCATGTCATCAGCATCTGCATCTGTAGACAGTTGGCATGGTTAGGTTTTGTCAATAACTTTTGTTATATTATTTGGATGCATTTAAAATTTTAACGCAATGATACAATTAAAAAATACAGGTTGGGATTCATTTTGGGTGATCTAACCTCGACCTATGATTCTTCTCAATGACAATCTAATAAAAATTTCCACTTTTTTATCTGTTTTTCTTTCGTTTCAGTCATATTACTGTGTCCAGCACTATTCTGTGTCGAACACATTACTGTGTCCAGCATATTAATGTGTCCAACCAAATTCTGTGCTCACCCTTACACAAAAGTTCATTTGTTCACCTTTCACATCTCAGTGTGCTGCGGTGGTATGCTGCGCTCACAAAACACCTCAGTAAATATATGTATTCATATATGATCATTGTATGTAAGTTTATTATCGGATTATAAAACAAAACATGTGATTTAACTTTATTTACATTTTGAACCTCAACAATCCTGAATCTCACCTGTGTATTATTATGTCTCTGTCTAATGTATATGCATGGTTTTATTTGTAACATTTTAAATTTTATCAATGTATGAACTGTTTTAATACTGTTTACAAATGTCATGTATATGGTTCTCCTATCAAGGAGGGGAAACTTTATAATAAGGTAAAGTAAAGATTCCCCTAAGGTGGGATGTGATCACAACCCCTTAAATTTTGACAAAGAAGTTTACATTTGACTAAAACTGTAAATTTTGATAGTTGATCACCTACATAAAGATATGCATTCTATCTTTTAAGAACCAAAAACCTCTCTTAAATACATGTGCATGTTTTCCCAGGTTAGGGGGATGGTTGAGTGCTCACCAACCGGTTTAACCCTGCCATATACCAAATGTGCCTGTCCCAAGTCAGGAACCTGTAATTCCAGTGGTCAAATTATCTGTTGTTCTTTATGTTTTATGTTCATCCCTATTGGCAACACTTTGAGCTAGCTTTTGCGAGCATTCTAAGTCTTTGGGCTTATTGA
>JAULBM010303143.1:0-14648 GCA_032357055.1 Geukensia granosissima
ACATGAACGGAAAGTTTACAATCGGAAAATCAAAGTCATCTCTCTTGTCGTAAAGTTTTGTTTTTAACCCGCCCTTATTGTCAATTTCTAGGTGTAATTTCAGTCAATATTTGACATTTTTGTCCTCCACTTATTATTTATGGTTTTTGCACAACACTTTGCATTCTATGGCTTTTAATGTTTCAACATTAAATCCAGCCGGACGTAATGTGAATGATGTTTTACTTTAAGAGAACCAGGTATGTTATCAATTGTGTTTGGATTTTGAACTTGCGTAAGAAACAGCAATACTTTTTCGAGGTGGGTACATATGTTGTCTCTTGATGTATTTGTAATGATCCGCGTATGTATGCATTAACTTAAAAAGTTAGATCTGATACAGTTAGGTTTTATGTTGTTTTTCTCACATCGCTGATCCGGGTTGGGGAAAGGATGAGCGCTCAAAGCATGTTAACTCGCTACACACTCTACGTGCATGTCCCAACCAGAACCTGTGAACTAGTGAATGTCTTTGTTTCTTATTCTTAAATGTAACTTTTTTGGCCGATAATTTCTACATTTAAATATTACATTTTATTTTGGGGCCTTTTTACAGCTTGTCTCATGGTGTGAATTTTTGACCACTTGGGAAGACCTGAAGGTAACCTGCAGATGTCTGTTTTTTATATGTAAAGGATGGCGTTTCCTTTTTTCTATATTTATAAAATTTTTCAAAATATAAACATAGGCAACATCGCAATTCCTGTCCTCATTCAAACTAGTTTATAGAAATTCTAGGGCGAATTCTCATATTTTCCTGTTATATGATATCAAAACATATACAATACCTGAAAGAAATTGACTAAACTTACAGCATATTTGGCATAGAATTTTATGATGTATAGATATGCACATAGTATGTTTTGGTGGTGTTAACTTTCATGTCATTTAATTATTTTAAATAGTTAAAAATTTTCAAAACACATAAAAAATCTCAGCTGCTTTGTATGGCTGTGTATTTGTAACTGTTCTCATGATCCATAACATGGATTCTCTCACAGTGAGCGACTTAGGGATCCGCCCAAATTTGTAGCACTTAAATGGTACAAAAGTATGAAATATTACGCTAACAGATATTGACTATAACTTTATTTAGTTCGTTTCTTTTGTTAACCATAACAATCCCTGAATATATCGAATACATTCATTTAGAACAAGACACAGTCGATCAATCTTCTCCACATCGTAAATAGACTCCACGTACCCGTTGCCTTTAAGGTCCAAAAAGTACTTGACGAATTTTTGTAGGATTGGTTTGATCAGCATTTAAAAAGAAGAATTTTCCGCAGTAGGTTTTTGGGTACTATTGCGCTAACACCATGAAACTAGCGTGAGAAATTCGAAAATTGTGACCTGGGGATTTAAGGTGACTTTGTTATGACGTCATAACGACAACCAAAACTGTTCACCCAATACGTCTCATCGCTATTCTATATTAAGGTACTAAGTGCAATGTGAAAACCCAGACAGATTTTAGGATTATATAGGATGGTTATGGCTTATATCGAGTGCAATATAATTAAAGATATATTAAACATATTTTAAGTATCCATGCATGTTTCCAGCTAATACCAATGAAAAATAACGTAACATGAGACATAAGACAAGCCTTGGTGTTGATTTAGGAAGATCCAATGCATTGTTTTATTCAACAAGTAAAAGAAACGTACGTTAGATATTACATGGGCCATGAGCGATGTTCCTGGGTTTATTTTAAAAGACTTCGAACATATCAAAAGATTAATGAATAAATACAAAATTACCACTGTTGGAAATATGGAGAATTTTTATATGCTATATGTACATTTGATGGAGTAACCTCTCATCATTATCATTAGAACCAAAACATAGGACGTCCAAGATCCAAAAACAGCAAAAGAAGCACCCAAATATAAATAAACGAAATGGGAAGTCGATACCGACTAAAGGAACAATTTCTAAGCGCAATTCCTTTCGAGGCCATTCCGTTTTTTCAGTGCTTTATAATTTGATTAATGCAGCAAATTTCTGTAAAACATTGTTTCATAATATCATGTCAGACAAATCTGCTAACTGGACTGGTAAATACCCTCGGGGACATGATCCACCAGCAGAGGTGTCGACCCAGCGGTTTCAAATACAAAATTACCAATATTGAATAAATATTGAGAATTTGGTATGTCATATGTTCATTTCAAGAAGTAACCTCCCATCAGTAGCATTAGACCCAAAACTTAGAAAGTCCAAGATTCAAATATGGCAGAGGAAGCACTCAAATCTATTATAAATCATTAATCAGATGACAGAAACAACAAAGACCAAACGAAGAGAAACAGTAGACAAACTTTAACACACAAAACACAGAAATCTAAAGCTTGGGCAAAATTCGTAGTCAAGTCACAACCGATGAAAGTCGCAAACGGTATCAGAACATAATTGCATAATGATAACAGCTGGAAGATATCCCTTGTCATTTGTGGAATAGTAATTACATCGTTTGTCTGTGGAAACAAAATATACATTTGTGTAACGCCACACCAAATCAAAGTACGAAATTGCGGAAAAGATAATATAAGAAGGTTAAACTTCGTTATTGACAACATATTTGTCTCTCGGATTTGCAATGGACACTAATTGTGCTCCTCTCATTGTTTTTTTCTTTCAAATGAAGCTTACTTTATTCAGGGTTGTTGCAGAAAAAAGACAGATTGCAATTTTCGCGGATTTATTTTTCTAGATATGGTCGTGGGTTCTTCTTTTCGCGAATACTCCTAATTTCTATGAAATGTCTTAGTAGATGTAATCATTTCACAAAGAAATTGTGAAGATAGCGAAATTTACACATCGCAAATATTACTTCTTTTACATTGATTTTATCACATCTATCCACATTAACTTGAAATTAAAGACACCCCACACACCACTAGGTCGAACTCATACTTTCATCTCCTGGAATTAGACAATTGGGAGGGTTACAAACGAAACTCTATAGAGAAACGTGATGACTTCAACTTTCAAATATTTTTATTCCCGTTCATTAGTAGCAGTTCAGTAACATTCTAGCTGTCAAAGCTTATGGCGTATACATAAAACAACTCGAGAGTTATAGTAACCAATACAGCGAGTTTTTCGACAGTGACATTTGTTGCATTGAAACTGCTCTAACAGCGATACGTTTTTCTCCGGCTGAAGTCATCACTCCAGCAGTTTTATGGTCGACAAAACAATATTGTTTACCGGTTAGGAATATCCGTTTCACACAGAATTAAGAGTGGTCTTTTCATAGAGTGTAAGGATATCACATTTAAACAAACTTCTTTAGCAGGTGGTTGTTATCCTGGTCTTGTTACAATTAAGACTTCTACTGGATTTGAAAATGGGTATTTCGGCAAGTGTCTTTAAAGAGTTGGGAACATAGTTACCTAAACTTTCCTGACCACCTGAGTTCAATTCATGTTTTGGTGGGGTTTGCATTGCTTATGTGAATACGCTCGTTTTTTTTGTGTCTTGCATGTAATCTTTTCCACTTTTGTCTGGTCCTTTGGTTTTTTCTCGCTTTCTCTTACAAGACACTAAAGGGGGCCTTTATTTTATTGAAAAGGACCTTCGCAGTTTTTACAATCCACGTTTGATTAACGCCAACTCTATAGTAGCTTTTATCACAGTAACTCTGAAGTTCATCTTAACTGCTCGTAATAAAGTTGCTCTTAATTTGTAAATAGGTTTTGTGGAGCTTTGGAAGACTTGCAACGTTACTTTTAAGGACAATTTATTAACTTTGGAATCAAGGAATGTCAAGCCGTCTATTTAATCTGATTTACACACACAACAATGTTGTTTGGGTCTTTGTATGCAGAGACGACATATTTGTCATGAAGTTCAGACGGTGTCTTGGATCTCTAAAGCCAGATGTATTTTGCTCTTGGACCTATTCAATTTATTTGTTCTAACTTGTATCAACGACTTCGCAAACTTAACCCATTCGAAAAGTTTCTAAATCTTCACCTTGGCGCTTCATCTTTTGCTTTGCACAACCGTCTTCAGAATTCATAAAGTTTTTCCCATTCATTGAAGGCATCATTATTATGCTGTAAAAGATTGTTGTTAGGGTTTCCGTTGTTAGGGTTTCCGTTGTTAGGGTTTCCGTTCGATAGACTAGTTTCGAGCGACATTGATGACTAGGCTCGGTATATAGGAAAAGCGGACGTATTTACTTCCAGGGATGTAGTGGAACGTCATTACTTTCATGGGCTGGCTTGGTTTTCGTGTATTGGTTTGTACATTTTCATTAAAGGAAGACGATATCCAGGGTGTTCTTGTATTTGATGTTAAGTAAAATCGTACATTAAAGATATGAGAGTTCACACTCTACTGTGCAAGGAATGGAATATAGAGGTTTCTGGTATATAATTTAACTAAAATGATCTTAACGTGTAAGGACTATTTAAAATTCAAGATATAAGGAGTGACTGCAACATTAAAACACAAATAATCTAGTAAACTTGTGTTATGAATGAAAGGCTTCCGATGCACTGATTTACTATACTACAAACTTTGGTAATACGAGGTCACAATACAAACAAGTTTATCATATGGATGAGATGTTGACATAACATTTATGATCTATAAATCTTCCAATATTAAACTTTACTTGCATAAACTTAAAATGCATTTGCAATTCATGCAAATTAGAAGTGTACTGCATAGTTTGAAATAGAGGACACGTAAACCTTGGGCAAACTTTAAACGGCTAACTAAACATTCTCTGGTTATTGAAAATGTGCTTTAAATGTTTCTACAGAATGTCCAAGGTGATCGAGGGTATAATTGCCTTCATTTTCCTGTACAATATGCATGCTGAGTGGCCATTAAGTTCATAGTTATCTCAATCGTTGACCTTACTTAATCGGTCAGACAACGGTACAACTGAATGACTCCATTTTTTGTTTCATTAAAAATGAAAGAAATGACCTTTCTTCTCGCTCACTATTAGCAGCTACCTATTGTTAATTTAAGTCCTATTTTCATGCTCACTTCAAGTTAAATAGCATAGCTCAGATTCCAATGGAAATAATTAATAAGAAAAATGATTTATTTTAATGTTAAATGAGATCTTTTATATTTGGTATTAACAACTAATAATTGGATATGGAGGCACATATAATTCTAATGAAATGAATAAAAACAGTTAGTCTGGCTCAGCACAAAAACCAGGGAAGAACTTTAATGAGAGAAACTATGATAAGAAACATACAAAAATAACACACGAGTTTAGGTAACCAGGATATGAACAGTCAATCAAATAAATCAGAGACAATATGGTGGAAATGTAACAGGAGAGGCATTATTGATATCACAAATTTGCGCCCGCCATCACTGAGGATGGAACCCCATAGTCAACGCTCTAACCCAATGAGCCAAACAGTTGGTAGCGGTCGCGATTTTGTGATGTCAATAACGTTCTGTTGTTACAAAACGAACGATAGAACGAAGAAGACCGGAAATTGATCTCATTATTTCCCTATCCTCGTACTTAGAATGACATCAATCCTGCCGAAGAGAGATAAAATCGTTAGTTGAGAACGGAATTTAATCTACAGAGATGGTTTAAAAGTATCAGCACTAAAGACCAGACCTTAAATATATACTGAAGTAAAACATCTTCTGTTCAAACAAGAAACTCGTCGTAATATCTAAGTTTCTAAACATAATGCAAACTCACAACGGAAATAATGGAGCATGCTTCACGATTATGCAGTACATCAACCATGATGCCCTTAATAGGAATCCTCTAAGTTTGGTATTATTTAGTCTTTAGTTTGCAACTCCGCTGACACCATGAACATTTGCATAGTTTAAACGATGGCGTCAGCTGTCAAATTTGTTTTATATTTTTTCGTGTATACATTCGGTGCACATTGTACCTTTTTATTAGATTGCATAAATTCCTGAGAATGAAACTTTTCGAACTTGAATACTAACAAAAATATTTTCATGTATATCATGATGTAGATCAAGGCCTTCCCTTTGATCACTGGTGCAACTTATTTGAACGACATGGTTTTTATTACTAAGCTTGTTGTATATCCTTTACGGTGGTTTATCCTTAACAAGACAGTAATGTTAATTCTAACTTCACAATTCTGACTTATTGCGGTTACAATTAGTAGCGTGTTATCTTAAACAATGTAAACACTGTTAAAAGCAATAAAACCTAACAAAAGCAATATATACATGATATACTTGTTTAATTATTTTTGCTTGCTGTCAAGTTATTATTTTCAGCATATTTTATTGTTTCTAAAGAAAGAGTAAGCGTCCAGATTTGCAATAAAATGAAATAAATTAAACACCATTTTTATAAGAAAACTCGGTTGTATAAAATAGCCACATTCATGAAATTTAAAAAGAATAAATCTCCGTGACTACAAAATTACAAATCGATGAATATTTCAGTATGATTTGGGTTTATTTATTAATTTATTTTTGTGTTTTTTTCTTCTCATTTTATATTTTGTATCGTGAACGATTTGTGAAGTATGCAGCACATTAATGGGTATTGCTATTTTTACTTAAAAACAAACATCATAAATCACATTCATTTGTTTATTGTCAAAATGTTCTGTCATGGTCAATGAAACAAGATTAAAATTCGTTTGATACAAATGATTTAGACATTACTTAAATTGTCATGTCAGTCATAATGCTATTAATTTCACTACCATTTCTCGCTGGTTGATACATATACTTCTAGGTCGACAAACTGTTCTGTTGATACATATACTTCTAGGTCGACAAACTGTTCTGTTGATACATATACTTCTAGGTCGACAAACTGTTCTGGTAACAAAATATTATTGCGGTTGTTTTCATTTCGTTGTCTTTTTACATCTAAATTTTATTTACACCTTTAATTAAAAGTGCAAATATCCCCAATATTAATGAATTCAAGAATCAAGTTTTGATTGTCCATCAAAGTGGTACAATTTCGGAAATGTTTGAAGAATAATTTTCACACGACTTTTCTTTATCTAAAACATTCAACTTGCTATACAGTGTTTCCGAACGTCCTGAAGGCACTTGTGCAATTTCAAATAATTTCAATTTTACGGTAATCGCCCAGCTTGACATATAATAACCTGTTGACTGTTTGATTAAGTAATTAGTTATTTCTTCAACGTTCACTTCTGGCACCCTACATACATTCCGACGACACCGAAAAATGAAGAACTGGTTGGGAAACGTGGGGCCAGTTTTATCTTCTTTTTGAATTTCAACAATACTGAAAGAACTTTCTACACTCAAATGGTTTTCAAAAAGAATTCGAAGATACCAAAGGGGCAGCAGACATCGTTAAGTAAGAAGACAGACAAGGCAATGGTCAACAATATGAAACGAAAAACAAACGTATAGCGCATAACACTACACTGAAAACTGAAGCTTGAGTAACACGAAACCTACAAAAACCAGGGTGAGTTCAGATGCTCCAGAAGTGTGTAAGCAGCTAATGTTCCACTAGTGTCAACCGTCGTGTTACTTAGTAGAAAAAACCGGTGTATAGTCACAATCGATGTTGGTCACAACCGATTAAGAGCGACAGTGGGATGATATACAATGGATATTTCGTACCGGTCAACCAAATCATGATGACGACCGAAAAACTTCGGAATTAAGACTCTTATCTTTCCCTGAGAAACCCTAGGCTTTCTTGTCACCAGCAACCTTCTATCAATAATATCCTGATAGGAAGCACAAGTCTTGGAGTAGCCTATTAACTGAGAAATAAATACTCAGTATGCAGGTGCGGCTGGAATGTTGATCGACATGATCGGAAAGACTACAATAAGCAAATCAAAGTCATCTCGCTTGTCAATTTTTTTCTTAACCCGCCCTTACAGTCAATGTCCAAGTGTAAGTAAATTACACAAGTGAACAACTTTACATTGCTTGATTTACCAAATGGTCCATGATACATATCGTATCTATAAAACTTTAACTTCTGGCTTTCGTTTCTTTCCTTTTATTTTGTCTTATCTGTCTTTTGACTTCTTGTTTTCGTTTCTTTCTTTTTTTTTCTTTTTTTAGTTTGGTCATGTAGTTGTTTATCTTTCACTTTGGATTTTCGTTCTTTTTTTCTTTTTCATTGTGGCCATGGTCTTGTCTGTATTTCAATTTCCGGTTTTTATTGAGCTCCTGTATATGTATTTTTAAATTCTGTTTATGTAAAGCTGGATGATTTTTATGAACAGGATAAAGTTCATTTAATGCTACAAATATAAAGCCTTATTTTGTATTTTGTTGACAGTGTCATCATTTACAAAAACTGTGAAAGACAACCAGATTACACGCACATTTGACATAAAATATATATTGACATTTTGGACACTTCAACGTGATCGGCAAAATATCATTTTGAAATTACTGTTGCTAGAATACTCTAGCTATTTTCTGTATCCTGGACTAATGATCCAATAAATAGAGAGAACGCTTCAGATTTCAAAGTTGGCTTAGAATAACCATTAGAATTTTATAATGGACAGTAACTACTTTCCATGTATAGGGGATATGTAAAGCAGCACACTTATGTACAATATCAAACAAAAAGCAAATAAATTTGTCGATATACAATTTCTCAATAAAGGACGGTGAATTACAGAAAAAACAACTATTAAGACTTGGAGTATAAGGGAGCACGCGATGACTGGTATATACAAGTGAAAGTCAACTAAATTATTGCAGTGAGGTGAAATAACACGTCTTTACAGTATCACGAAATCAGAAAATTAATTATACTGTGTATTGTAAGAAATAACTTAAAACACAGTAATTACAGATATATGAGATGTTTCTTTTATTTATATAACATTCTGTAACAAATGATGGGTAGGGAAGAATGTCAAAAATTTACAAACTAAAACGGGAATACCCACATTTTGGATCTACCAAACACTTTAAAAACTCCAAAGACTTATTTAACATATTGCATTCCATATTTCAGTCCAAAGCATACGATTTCTTTGGGAATGATCCAGGCAAATTTCAAATGAACTTCGTCACAAAGTTACTTATTGGCCTTATAACCCATTTCTGCCCCCTTTATTATATACCCTATGTACACCCAATCGTGTGCATATTGGCGTGTAACATGCAAGAATGATACAACATTATAATTGAGCTGAAAGTAAAACAGACCTACCACATTGTTCGAAAAGTGACAAGTTAAATATATAAGAACTTCCCTTGATCATTAGGAAGTCGAAGATTCAATGCTCATAGCAAATTGTACATTAAAGATAGTATTTTCTTATACAAGAGCCTGTAACACTCATCTGAAATTACATTACTTAGATCATGCGAAAGCCTGCCGTTTGAAAGAAACCAAGTTCTAATATCAATTTAGGTTTGTCTGATGTCTGACTGACACAATGGAAACAATTTTTGAAAATATTCCTCAACTAACCAATTTTAAAGTCAGTCTGTTTTGGCAATGGAAAATTTGACTACCAAAAGATCCTTAACACATCAAACCATGTCAATTAGCTCAACAGTAGCAAACCAGGTAGGATTAATTTGACCATTGGGACTATATATTAAACTTACTTGGCTGTGATGACCATTTTGTTTATGCATTTTTATAAAGAATCATCAAATGATTTTCTGCCAAATTTGCTTAGGTTGGCCTAGCAATTTTGGGAGAGAAGATCAAGTTGAAACTTGACTCAGAGTGACTACAATAGTTCACGTGATCCCAGGTACCTGTTAGCAGGTTAACACATTTGATAAAACCATAAACTACGTAAGAACAACTTACACATATAAAATAAACTTAACTCGGGTAAAACCCCGTCCAAATTTCCGTTTGTGAAGTGACAAGGGTTTTAAACCGGAGATCTTAAAGATGAATTGGAAAGAACTAAACACTATAAAAGAAGGATGCATGGATAGCTTAGTGTTTACATAGCGAAGAAAACAATACTCGTACACCAGAAAATGAATAGCATTGTAAAGCACAATTCCTAATGATGTATCCTGAATGTTTTAGCTGTAGATCCAGGATTTCCAAAAATCAAGATTCGGGTATTTTCTTAGGGCTTCAGTTATGATTTAGAAAATTAGTTTTTGTCGAAATTGTCAATTTCAGTGTTTATTTTATACACGATATAGATTGAGGCATTAATTTGAGTACTGTTTTAAGCTTATCTCAAATATAATCTTTTCGGTTCCGTGAAATGATAAAATAGTTTGAAGAAACAAAAAGGACAAACGGAAATCTTAAGTCAAACGACTGACAAGACCATGACAAAAAACAGAAACGAAAAATGAACATCATTACACAGAAATCTGTACAAAACATCTGAAGCTTGAGCAACACGAACCTTATGGAAACAAGGGAGGCTCAGGTACTCCGGAGGAGTAAGCAGCTTCTGCTATGCAAGTGACATCCGTCATGTTACTCTGTAATCAAATCAGCCGACCTTACAACAGTTGGAAGATATCCGTTATAATTGTTGAAAGGGATAGTTCGTAACGTTCAATCAAATCATGCATGGTGACGACCGATAGTTTTCATCAGCAATAACTTAATCTTTCTAACCAGAATCCTTATTTCAGTAACTTTCTTGTCTGATATATAGGACACCTAAACCCTGAAGCCGTCCTATATGAAGACTGCGTCATACGAATAATGGAATGATTGGACGAAAAGGGAAGCGCAGTTAGTTAGTTTTTTGGTGGAAATGCTGATAGTCTTAACACACATCCGTTATCAGGCGAATCTCATCTTCAGTTTATTTTTGTTCCTTCAAGAAGTTCGTTAACATATGTGACGTATTTTTAGAACTATACATTTATATCTACTCTTGCCATCTTTTTTTAACAAATCCAAAGATGAACAAAAGCTTTTAATATTTCTTTAGTTAGAATGGGGAATAATGGTGTAAAGTGTGGAGAAATCAATTTTAATGCTGTTTCAAGAGGAGAGGGATATTGATTTGATGTTTTCTAACAGGTCTTATACTATATAAAAAACTCTACTTAGACGTATGTTCCGGACCAGAAGTGCATTGAATTACTTCCACTAGACATACAGCGAAGGGTATTAATAAATAGAAACGGCATTACAACAGCAATTCTTTACGTTATCCTTAAAGAAGAGAGACCGTGAATTTTCAACTTTGACTCTTACAATATACTGATAAAATTTGTGAAATTAACAAGTAAGTAAATATTTAGATATTCAAAAGACGTTTTTGAACTAAGCCTTTTCAAACGACGGTTTTTCTTATAGCTTACTTTTTAGGACTGGCTACAATTACCTCATCAATGTGCTTAAATGGAATTTTCTCATATCACGCATGAAGCAAATGACATTTCTCAATAATACATCTGGTTGAAGGCGACTTCAGTCCAATTATCTCCCTTTTAAACATTTTAAGTAAGCAAAGATGGGAAAGAGTGTATTTTACGGCATAATGCTCATGAAAACCAAAAGCGTACAGTAATTGATCAACAATAAGCACCATTCAACTCCGCGTTTAAAATTAAATAACGGGTGTTGAGGGTTTTTTTTTAATTTAACTGCTAGGGTCGTTTGTTACCGTTACATATACTATTACATCCATGGAAAATTGCTGATTACCTTAAAATATATCGTTGATATTTTAAAATTTTTTAGCCTTTCCTCAAACATTAAAACCTAAGGTGTGACTAAAAGTGTAGCAGACGACCTGTTTTTAAAAGAAGTTATAAAAAATGGCGTTCTTAATTAAGTGCTAAATATATCCCATGGCACAATAGGTCGTAAGTTCCTATTTTGGACCGGCTATCGTATTTGAAGTTTTGTACACTAAATACAAGTTGCCCTATGGCCATCCCAAGTCCCCTTCGAAAGGAACTCGAATAATCAGACGCCTAATTATTTTTTGTTATAAACGTTGGTGATGTTCTAACTTGTGGTTCCTTTTTTTGGAGTTAAAATACTTAAAACACACCAAAAAGGGGGAAAAGCCGAAGTATAATCTCAATGGCATTTGTATTGATTGTCATGTTTAGATTTGATTTCACAAGAGATATATAATACACGTGTAATATTGTATGGATCAGCAATTACTTTACAAATCAAAGTACTGACGTACTGCCTATTCGAGTGATTCGATCGATATATTGTATCTCTATGTCTATTTGATTGATTGATTGAATGGTGCTTAAAGTCCAGTGGAAAATATTTCATGCATATTCAGGAGAGAGTATATCAGTGATGATGAATCAACCCTGCTTTGTACTAGACCGACACGCTGAGCAGGATTTTTAACGTGTTAGCTCACGAAAGCAACAGTCCACAGGAAGAATTTTAATTATTTTGGTTTGACCCGGCAGGGGATCGAAATCCACGACCTTCCACACTCGAGGCGAGCACGCTAACCATTACACCACCGAGGCGTATTTGTCTATTTGACTCAGACTATTGCATATTCACATTACTCCTCTATAATATTATGCAGAACATGTCATGCAAGAGCATCATAATAGGACCACAGCACGTTGGCATGTGATGGGTGAGCAAATGAACCTTTGGAAAAGTGTGGACACATTATATTTTCTGAACAACGGAATGTGGTGGACACAGTTAGGGGCTGGACACAGTAATATAACTGGATCAATTTGACCCCTATTATTCTCAAAACTGGCGTTACATTTGTTACATTGTTGATATAGAATCATATGGTTAAAAAAACCAACAAAATCGGATGAAAACTAAATTTTTTATATATTATATGAAATTGACCCCCCTTACAATTTGACACCTTTTAGCTAAAAATGGTGAGAGACAGAAAAAGATCTGTTGATATACTACTGAAAACCCCCATTGAAACGAATCAATTACAAAAAAAAAAATCAAATCTCATATCATGCAAAATCGCATTTTTAACCCTTTGGTCCTTTTAGTATACAAACATCATTAAATGCTACAAAAAATGCTTGAAGTAACTTGGAGAAAGGAATCATTTGAAAAACCCCATCAAGATCAAAATGACAAAAATGTTTTTCCATATTGTACGAAATTGACCACCAATTTCGACCCTTATAGCTCGAAAACGGTAAGAGATAGAGATCATCCGTCGACTTTCTACTGAAAGCTATCAAATAAGAATTTAGTTGCAAAGTATCTAATTGTGCAACCTATATACTTTAAGCGTATTACCATCCGACTGAGAGCATTTATTTTGTGTGGAGGTCATTAATATCTTAAAACTCCCATCCCACTTTTAGTTTATTTAATTTGGGAGGGCCCATGCACCTAAGTTTTGCTATCTTTTTACAAAGAAAAGGCAAAAAAATGGTCCTGAACAAAGTGATGATGATGATAATAATAATAAGAAGAAGAAGCAGAAGAATACCTTGTTCAAAGAGGGTAAAACATTTAGTTACCACTTATCCGCCCTCAGGACCAGGGCAAAATTCAAAGACAAAAAAATGGTCATGGACATAGGTATGAACCTGGCCCCTGGGATCAAACGCTGAACTCAATATCTGTCCGCACAAAGTTGACGTTGAGATAACAACAGTTTGGTATTTTTCATACTATCTTCTCTGTACAATATTAAGTTCTCTCAAAGTCACGTCCAGCAGGATTTACTTTGTTTCACGGGACCGACGTTTTATGTACATGTATTTTATTATAAAAATATGAGATGTGGCATGTATTTAGTTAGAATGTACTTGTATATCTGCATTATAAATTATCAGAAAAAGACATTGATTCTTTGTAATATTGCCTGTATGTATTCTCGGAAACTCAAAATCCAAAATTTGAAAAGTCTAGGAAACATAAAACACCCGATTTAATACGATTTAAAGGTTAAGCAGGAATGTGATGTAAAACGGGTTTGCAAAATCAAATTAAAATTTATTCATTTAATGATGCTTAATGTCCTTCCAGCAAATAGTTCATGCCCATTCAGAACGAGAGCATATTAATGAGTGATAATTAATGAGGTATGCTTTGCTCTAGACCGATACGCTTAGCTGGCTATTTAACGTGCTAGCTCAAGAAAGCAACAGTCCGCAGTCACTTTACACAGACACATTATTCTGACTCTTATACTCCCAAGTGTGGCAT
This sequence comes from Geukensia granosissima, assembly GCA_032357055.1. Classification (NCBI taxonomy): domain Eukaryota; kingdom Metazoa; phylum Mollusca; class Bivalvia; order Mytilida; family Mytilidae; genus Geukensia; species Geukensia granosissima. Next base: position 14,138 of record JAULBM010303143.1, read on the forward strand.
GCTTAGCAGAGGACTTTGACCGGGCGAATCCAAGATCTTCCGGAATCGAGGCGAGCACACAAACCATTATACCACTAAGGAGGTGAAATTACAATTTAAATATTACAAGAGTTTTCTTGAATTGAGTTCATGAAATAAAATAAATATTTATATTTTGATATATATATATATATGGTGCATAATGAATAGTATGCGGGAGTTGTCGCACTTTTCTATATTACTCGTGCTGAAAATTACATGAAATAACAAAACTACTGTAAGAGGTTCTTGTAATCTTTTTGTAAATGTCACTGAAATGCAAACTGAAAAATTCTTTATAAAATAAATATTTCAAGTCAGAATTGCAATTGTACTGGCCATGCGGATTCGGTAATATTTTATTTTTTATCAATTCATGTTTGCGTGTTAATTGCATGTGCATTGATATTATGGTGAGATATCTTCGTAAAACCAGAGACATATAATTATTTATTATTCTGCAATTAAGCGTTTTATTATACAAATACGAGTG
>JAULBM010303154.1:0-14647 GCA_032357055.1 Geukensia granosissima
TTACAATTGAACACCATAACGGGCAAAAGAAACAATATTAGGACAATAAAACACAACAATGTAATTAAATATATTATGAAACAACAAAATCTGCATATAAAGTCACAAAGGTAAATATATAATAGTTGACAGACAAAAAAATTTGATTTTTGTCAAATGTATGTTGGGGTAGGGCTACTATTTTTGCCAAAACTTTTATTTCGTAGCTCAAATCAATGCAACTTGACATGTATTGGAAAGGAAATACATAGTCCATTTTATTGACACCTAACAGGTCTACCTTTTGTTTCTAAAACTTATTTATAATTACCTTTAAAAATGACAAATGGTTAAAAACTAAATTGGCAAAAATATCCAACGGGGTTATCAAGAGACCCCCAAATCAAAAATGTGTTCCAAATGATAACATTTTTTATCTTTAATAATATGTTTTATGGGCCAAAAAAATTGGTCCCATAGTGATGTGGGGGGGGGGGGGGTGCACGGTAGGCTATCTTAGCCCATGGACTATATTTCTTATCTGCCATAAGGCACAAACCTGATATTATTTCATATTTAAAGCCAAATATTAAAATTCGTGGTTATTGTTCAACCATTGGAATATTTTACTGTCACGTGTTTCGACTTTATTTTCCAGTGTCTATTTACATGCTCTCATAGTCTGTTCCTTAGGTTTTCCCCTCATAGTTTAAATATGGAAACATTTATTATAGCAAAAGTTTTCAAAAAGAGTACTCATATTTTATAAAGTTTTTATATGTTTAGAACCGGGTGCATTTATCGAAAGAAGATGACGACATTTATTTCTATGGAGGCATTGATATGACAACAAATGGTTCATTGGTTATATATCGAAAAAAAAATTCACTTGAATCGGAGTTTTGATGTGATTTTTTTTAGCTAAATACTACATTAAGAAAGGGAAAAGGACTGTAGTTGCCAAAACTTTGAAAGGTGATTAACTGCTGTCCTTGGATAGTTAAAAATTGATTTGTCCAGTAGTTTTACATATTTTACAATTGTTGAAAAACATTAATTCTTGTGTAGATGTTAAATTCACAGTTGCTGGTTTTCCTAGGGATTTCCATGGTAGGCGATACATGATAGCTGTAGATGAAATCATTATTGATCAAGTATTTTCAATGCCGATGTGGAAATTGCATCAAAACAGAGAATCTCACATTTACGCGCAGCTAATCGTTAATTTCTCCAGTCGAGATGGTTAAGAGTTCAAAGTTCGAGCCTTGTAAAGAATTTGTAGGTTTGACGAACCAAACTGTACAAAACACATTTATCATCGGATGACAATGTTTTGTTTCTCTCATTTATTGAACGGAAAGATTTAGCCACTAAATGTTTTTATCCTGGAAACATCTCCACGACTCTCTGTCGCATAATATTTCATCCGTTAAAGGTCACTGGGCTACCCTGGGTTTTTTATTATATTAGGGGTTCGTGTATCTTATGCCTTAATTTTCCATGTTGTCTTTGTATTATTTTTGTTGTGAATAGTGTGAATATTGTATAGTGAATGTCATTTTCTTGTTAATTCCCTGAAGACAAATTAGTTAGGTCATTTACGTACTTACAATTGTCCCATTCGGTTATGTCTTAGGAACAGATAATTTACATATATCGATTTTTAATAAAACAGGTTATGTTTTAGGGTTAAACAATAAGCTAATACATAAACATTGCATGGGAAATGAATTTTCACATGGTTTTGCTACAATGAGATACACGACTGGTGCCGCTAGTGTCACAAGAGTTGCTCAACCTTCCGGAGCACCTGAACTCACCCTAGTGTTTGTAGGGTTCGTGCTACTCCAACTTTAGTTTTTAGTGTAGTGTTGTGTGTTTTGTGTTTGTCTTTCGTTTCACATTGTTGGCCATGGTTTTGTGTTTGTCTTTCGTTTCATTTTGTTGGCCATGGTTTTGTCTGTTTTCCAACTTAACTACTTTTTTCTGCACCTTTGGTATCTTCAAATTCCTTTTTTTGTTATTTGTCTTATTGATAACCTGTCATCAATCAACCGAAAGGTGTGAAAATTCAAATAAAATTAAAGAAAATATTTATTCAGTCAATTTAATTTTTTTGGTAGTTGACGCTTACATACATGTATTTTGAGATTAGTTCTCAAAGAAACTTACTACAAATTTTATTAGTTAAAGAAGGTCTTGAAAGACGAAAGCTAGAATTTAACCAATAAACAATGAACCTATTGCTCTCCAGATATATTTACTATGTTTTTATTCTTAATGTTCACGGATGATCAAAATCATTAGTCTATAATGAAGATGAAGGCAAAGATTAATTTTTATGCGACAAAAGTTGGCCATTACAAAAATCTTTTAGATTTTATTGGCGGTGTTTCTGACGATGTTCGTAAGTATTTTTTTCTCTTGCAATTTTATATTTTATTGTTAAAATATGTACATGTAAAATTATATCTTACTTTATGAAAAGGCACATCTGAAACTGTTTATTTAGAATTGAACACCGATAACGTCACTCGAACGTGGAGAAATTAACAATAATAGTTCATTTTTCTTAGCTGTGGAGAAATTTGTTAAAGATAGTTTTAAAGACATGGTCATCAGTGCCGAAAAAGAGATTTCTGACCTCTAAAAATAAACAGAAGTTTAAGACATAAACATCTTTATCATACTCGTATACAAATAAAAAATTGAGTCTTAAGACTTGAATATTTTACTGATGATCAAACAAGTAATGATGATCATGATTTTTACCCCCTTCAATACCAAAAATGATTCTCAAACGAACTTGAACCGTGAGAACGTAGGTTTTTAGTTATGTTATATTTATGTAGACGTTTTAGAGATTAAAAACCTGATTAAAAAGGTTTGAGGTTTCAAAAAAATGCAACAGAAACCCCTTATTTCAGATAGAAGTGACATCAACCTTGACATCCCTCAATTTTATCGGATGTATATTCAAGAAAATGTTTTAATGCGGCAGAAACGATTTCGTTTAATAATAATAAAAGCAAAAACGTTTGAACATAAACGCCATTTTGGATATTTTAATGAAAGGTATAAGTAAGAAAAATTATTTTTCCTTCTTACTATTCTATAGGAGGACCAATTATGATACTGGAATATTGTTCAAAAGGTGTTCTGAAAGACTTCCTTGTAAACCTAAGATCAAACTTGACTGTTGATATTAGGAAAGATTGTTTAGAATGGTATTAGGTATATGCCTGGGTATGGATTTCCTGATTTCCCAGAAGGTATCAAGTATGAACATACATGCATATATTTCATACATTTGAAAGATTCAGAAACTTTATTCTCCGAAACAGATTATTACATTATACGATGGATGAAAATGAGCAAACATTGAAGACAATAACAATTGTCTTACAGAATCGAAAGTGCTGGTTTCTCTGAAATGAGGCATACTGGGGCAATGAGTAATAAGTGTTTGTAAATATATTTACCTATTTTTGATATTTGCAGACAATTATTTAAAGATAATTTTATACTCTAACTTGCTGATAAAATTTTCATTAAATTCCCAAGAATTATCTCTGTCATGAAATGTGTCAAATTTCCACTAACGGTTTTCAACCAGGTTGAGCTAGAACCACTTTCTTTTCAACACAAGGAAAAATTATATAAATGATATTTTTCCAACTAATGAATTCCCAAAAACATTTCATGAATAAATTGTTATAAAAAATGTTTTAATCATTTGATGTTTACAATTAAACAAAACCCAAACAATTATATTTATGGGGATACGCCTTAAAGAAAGCTCACTACAAGTAACGAAAACCAAAACGACAACGTTATGGCTGTATCAAGATTAAAAATACTAAATTACCAATGTTAAAGAAATATGGAAAATTTAGGTATGCAATATTTACATTTCAATGAGTAACCTCTCATCAGTAGCATTAGAACAAAAACATAGGAAGTCAAAGATTCAAATATAGCGAAAGAAGCACTCAAATTCAAACAAATCGAAATGGGAAGCCAAATCCTACGCCAGGGACTAATTTAGCCATAAAAATAATATTTACCAGTCAACAACACTGCCAAAAACGGCAATGCAACCAAAATTTGCATAAACTTCAGAAATTAAAAATTTAAAAAATTCCAATTTTTAATTTTTAGACATATTCTAAGCATCAATAAGGTTTATTTAACAACGTCTCAAAAGAATTTCACATATTTTGCAAAATGTTGAATTCTATTGTTTTAGGTAGGAAAATTTCACTTGGTTGCAGGTAAAAATCCGAGCATAGAAAATTGATAAGACTTGGGGATTATATTCAAATTTGCAATATCTTTAATATCCATGCTCAGAGTTTAAACCAGACAAATATGAAGAGTTTTAAGGCCATTTGACCTTTCATGACCTCATTCCATGTATGGTAGTAATCCTGACTGTTTAACACGAATAGCTAAATAAATGAATGATAAAGCACTTATTTTAACAAAACTACATATGAAAACATAAATTCCCGTGCATCTTAGAAAATGCGAACGACCTCGCCACCCAAGAACGGAATAATGTAATATTCATCTGTTGAAGTAGCAACACGATAAGAAAAATGTCTTGTTTAACTATGGGACAGATTTTGGATGAAGAAACTGGTAAGTTTCAAATTGCCAAAATAATTGGGATGAAACCTACGAAGGGGCGCAAAAAAGCTTCGAGTTCAAACCGATTGCCTGTTTAAATGATTGTTACAATTTGTTATAAGCTTTTTTTGTTCTACAAATAAGCTAGTACCGTCCGAATTTTGAATTTGGCATCACTGCCAACGGAATATTTAATATAAGATTACAAAATTGAAAGTCTTTTAAAGTCCATTATCCAAAAAACTATATTATCCATGAAAACGATAATATCCATCATATTATCACGACAAAGCTGTTTTTAGGATAAAATGACAACAGCAGAATATTCTATTTTCTTGAAATCAGAAAAATCTCAAATAAAATAAAACACCAAAATGAAACATCTCGGGCATTATCCATGTCGAGGAAATCTTATTTACAAAGTCATTGAAAAGGCTGTCTTGGTAAATGCTGAGGATTACGATCTAAACCTTTTAAAGTCCATTTAATTTAGAATGAACTAAATATCGTAATATTCATAACATGCAAAAGGGAAATATTTTTTCATGAGTGATTGTTTCATATTACAGATACAGAAAATTGATTTCATTAGCCAATCAAAAAGAGATAAACAGGTTGAATCTCTCTCTGACAATAAATAAGGTGTGTTTTGGCGCCAATAATTTATTTTTTAAATATTTAAGATATCATTATAGTCTTTCTAAAGGTCGATATGAGTTTTAGTATACCATCAAATCAATATTGGCTGACGCCTTAGGTTAAAGTTAGATATTAATTTTTCGTCTCAAACGATTTGAAAGATTATACTTGTTTTATTAAATTATTGTGAAAATGTTTGATTAAAAACAATATTCACCTCTTCAAATTAAAAGTAAGAGCAAAAGTGAGCGTATTAAATTTTGTTTTAACTGAATATTATTAGAATTAACGGAATGTTAGCTTTAAGCATTTTATGCAAGGAAATTATTTTAAAAAGTCATTATGTAATATTTTAGTTATGTTATTAAATTAAAACCGTAAACCGTTTTGTTGATCTGCTAACCATTTAAGGTTAAATCCCATTGTTTTCAAAAAGATGATTGACAGTTGATTAAACACGCAACAAAGCAAAAATGTTCTAGATAAGTATATCAAATTTTGTAAAACCTGTAGTATGATTCTTTTTGTTTGACAGGTTGTTCATAGACGTTTGGCTGCAAGGAATATATTATTGAATGATCTTTATGAACCTAAAATAACAGGATTTGGACCGGATCGTTCAACGAAACTAGATTTCGACGACAAATCGGTAAAAAAGATTTGTAATATTATGTTAGTTTAAAAATATAACGACCGCCGGACCAAAAATGATATACTGAGTAACCAATGTTCTCATCTATTTTATAACAAGTTTATGTTTCATCTGGCTTATTTTATGATACATAAACTGTTGTTTAAGTACCATGAAAGTGCATCAATTAATTATAATCCCACCAAAGAAGTCTTACAATTATAGATAATTACTTTCATAATTTATTTAGTTATTAATAATGGTTAAATTTCTCAGAGTTATTGCCGTTTGAATGTAAGAATTTCTTATAGTTAGTGTCTGAAACTTCGCCTATAGCGTTTAATAGAATCAAATAAATTAACAAAAAGTTGATGCCGCAAACAAAGATGGTGTAAATAGGAATCAACCTATCTGTCTTGCAACGAGTACATGTGTTTCTGTGAGTTTTGCTCATAGGTTGTCTTGTTAATATACAATTGGCACCCATCAAAGTGGATATTAAAGAAAAAACTCGAAAGATCTTCTTCAATATCAAATCCGGTTCTTAAAAAGTTTGTACAATTATTGAAACGTTTGACTTTTCAACCCATTCTACAACGGTTCCACATTTCCAACTTATTAAAGACCCTCTAAAGAAGTGATACATCTGTGTTTTGTTAAACAAAAAATATGTAAATTTCTGTTTTAGAGTTGCATTTGGCACCCCACCAACCAGCTGAAATGTATACTTAAGCTAAACATGATAAACATGGTTAAGTATTTCAAGTAAAAAGTCTTCTTGTCTGAAACTCCAAGTCAGTTTGAAACATGCTTAAATATGTTTGTTGAACTGCTATGAATCCTAGATTATTGCCAAACTCCACAAAGATCCTTTTCGAAAGTATCTTAAGACTAGGAGATCTCTTAAGATGGTCTTAGGAGGCACCTCAATTTAAGTCATGTTTTCGTAAATGTCTTAAGTTAAAATATTTTTTAAAAATCGTCCTAAAGTAAGGAAATCTCGAAACATATCCTAAGATTGTCTAAGAATAACCCTTGAAATGAAACCTAAATCCTAAATCCAATCGACAAAAACATGGCCGCCGTTTATGTTTATCTTCAACGATGGCAAACAATACTGAAACACTGAAACAAACTTTTACGAGACAGAACCAATCAATAAGATTACATGGGGGATTAACAGATTGTACGCAGACAGACATTCTTGTCAGATGATATTTCACATGTGTAAAGGTTGTGTGAATCGTCTTGTCAGACCCACAAAGTGACAAAATTACTTCCCGGTGTTTTTTATCAAATTATGGTGGCATTAAAAATTCTTTTCCGGTGTCTTTTCAAATTATGGTGGCATTAAGTTCTTATATATTTATACCACTGGAAGTTTCCAAATGGAAAACGCTGATGCTCATGGTATTCCAAGACCTAGCGTATCCAAGATCACATCTGATGTAACTGCTTGTCTCAAAAGGGTTAAAATAATAATAGTAACATATACACAGAACAAGAAGATTTACGTGCTGTTATGAACGGCTTTTCATGAAAAATCAATCTTTCCAAATATAGTAGGAACCAAAGATAGAACGCATATTCGAATAGTCATCATCAATGAACATACGTAAACAAGAAACATTTCCACTCGATAAATCTCCAGGCAATTTGTGATTGCAACTTAAAGTTTTGGATATTGTTGCTAGATGACCCGGAGCATCAGCGTAATTCTTTTTTTTTTAGAAATTCAAGACTACTGTTTGACGACATAGACAACCGAATTGACTGGCTGTTAGGTGACATCGGTTACCCACATTGACCATGGCTTATGACTCCAGTTTAAAATGTTACATAAGAGGAGCGATACAATTCAGCACATATGTGATCACGATCTGTGGTGGAAAGGAGCTTTGGTGTGCTTAAATCAAGATTCAGGTGCATTGATAATATTGCTAGGACACTTTTGTACGGGGCTAGAAAAGGTTATGGCATTACTATAGGGTTTTGAAAATTATAAGTATGGCCAATGGGATACCACTACCACCTGATGCTTAAAACTGCCGTGATGAAGGATATATTGAGTGACAACAGTATCAAGGACCTACCAATAACGGGGCTGAAGTGCGCACAAGGCTGATCAATGGAAGATTTTCATTAAAAATGTTGAAAATTGAATATTTCATTCATAGATTTCAAAAACAACACTTTAATAATCGCTATGTTTATAGTTACAAAATACATAGCAATGAAAAATTTAGTACATTAAATCCTGTAAATGCTGATCAGGTGCTTCAAAAAGGGTCTGTCATCATTCTCTATATACGTTTGATTTATAATTGAAAATACAATTTAAGACGTCACGTAAATTACAACGCAAGACAATCATACGTTATCCTTGCTAGGATTATCTTAGAATAGCTTCGCTTTAGATTTTTGAACATGTCCTAAGATCGTCCTTAAATTTGTTTTCAAATACATGTATAACTTAGGACATAACCTAGGAAAGTTTCGAAAAACTGACCCCTGAGTAAATAGATATAACAATCGAAATTAAACTTCTTCAGATCCCATCACGGCCTTCAGTTATGAAACGGAGTCGATACATTTGAATGGTATTATTATGCTATTAAATGACGTAGGCAAATTGCAATAAGGCCCGAATTTGGTCCCAATTCGAATAAAATTTGATAATACAAACTTTGGTCTTTTAAACACTATATGCATCTTTAATAAGAGTTCAGTATTTGTTAGTTAGTTGTATAGACCATTAAGAACGCTTGAAACTAAAGGCTTTATCATTTTCAACTTATTTTACTTTATGCTGAAGGCAGTTTTGTTCTGGACACAAATAAAGCATGTGGGATCAACTTCCATTTTTTTCTTCCTTAATTGGACATTTTTTAAAAAACATATAAAATGGGATTGGTCTTGTTTGAATTTTTCTGAACCAAAAATTACCGACTGTTAAATTCTTATAGGTCACAAAACTATATTTAAAAAAAAATATTGATATTACTTCACGGTTTCGTTATTTGAAATCTGCAAGAAATCTTGGAGCTAAAAGTGGTCTGAGATCATCCTGTCCTTGAAGTTCCATAAAAATGGTCATCATAAATAATAACGAATAACTGAACAGTCAACGGACCGTTTTGGTTTTCTAATGGTTAGCATGCTCGCATCGAGTGCGAAGTATCGTGAATGCGATCACCAAAGGCATTACAATTGGTATTTGATGTTTTTCCGCTAAGCATGCAGCATGTAGGAGTAAGAGCAACGACTAGTGCCCCAGAGTCAGAATAATGTGTCTAGGTAAAGTGGAATGTCTTCTTGAAGACTGTTGCTGTCTTGAGCTTGCACGTTACAATTCCTGCTCAGCACGTCTAATATAAAGCAGATTTCCTTCACTATGACTAATTGTCTATATGTCTTTGTCCTTAATAATTATGAAATATTTTCTACTGGATGTTAAGCACCATTCAGTCAATCAATCAAAACTGTCATTAGAAAAGAAACAATACATAAAAAAATGTTTGTTATTTTTTAATATCAGTCGTCAAGCAGTCATTTTAATTAGTTTTAAAACGGATAAATATTCATTGAGTTGTATGCTCTAATTTTTTTTGGGTAATGTTTGTTGGGAAGATACATTTGTCATCTTTCTAACATTGCTAATTCTTATACTTTTATCAGGAAAATTATTCCAAAATTACTGCAATTCGGTAAGGCACTCTACCCTCCTGCACTTATTTCCTATTTTCTAATATTTTGTCCTGAGCGTATTTGATTAAGCCTGAAAAGCGTTTCGTACGCAGTGTAATTAAGCCATTTTCAACCGTTGTTGTTTTTCCATTTTGTCTACAATCTGTTAGATAAAAGAGACAAATGACAGGCACTACTTGTTTCGTGGACTACGAAAATCTAATGGTCTAAAGGCAACAACTGAACGAGAAATTATGCATTATGCAATCCTGAAAAGCTATGGATTGCGTCTTACTGGCATACATTCGATATCCTCTCTTTTTGATAAATTGTTTTTTAAAAATATCTGATTAAGCTATATTTATTCCACTTTCCAAAACAGTTTCACATTAGAAAATATATATTCTTTAGATTCAAGTTCAGGCATTGGTTATAAAGCACATCAAAATTCACCATACGTTTTCATGATTGGTAAACCTGTATGTTGATAGCATATATATCTATATATAAATCGAAGGAAAGAAAATTAATATTGCATTAAGTGATATCATGGGATAAATGGACTTTTTTCATTTGATATTTGACTATAACCATCGGGGACTTGATTTATTGCGCGTTGACTTTTTGTTCTAAAGCTCGCGTATAGATTAAAGATAAAAGTTGCCATTAAATATAAAGGTTTAAGCAGAATGATGTAACTTATTCATCTTTAAATAGCAAGCAAGTGTGTTTTCTTGTGGAACTCTTTAACACATCAATATTAATTGCGGGACAATCCGCAAAGATGAAGAAATGTTTAATATTTCTAATGAACTTTTTGGTCGGCGGTTTAAGCATAAGGTTTGTTAAAAAGACAGACTTCGGATTCACATCATTGTCAGATATCAACATAATTGCTAAAAGTGTCACTCATTGTGCTTCAATCTGCTATCTGACAGATAGGTGTATTTTTTATTTCTACGAGGCAAACGGAAAACTTTGTAATATTGGGACACCTGTCATCGTCAATCCAACAAACCAACAAAGTCTTGGATGGAGTTATTATGGTAGGTTATGCCAATTTTGGATATTTCATTTGCTTATATGAATGCACTCAGCCAGTTTAACTTAGATCCAAAACAGATAAACTGTAGTTGAACATGTTGAAGCAAGGGACTTTACAAGATAGAATGAGTAGTTTTTACCTCACCTAGCCTACATTGCCACCCGACCTTTTCCCATCACTAAATATTCGTCGTCCGTCAACAACTCACATTTTAATCTTCTCCTCTGACAAACTGTGCCATTCTGAACAAACTTTGATGGAATGGTCATTGGAGAGTCCCCTTTCATAATTGTATTCGGGGTCCCAACCGTCTTACCAATATGGCCGCCGTTGCTAAAATAGATAAAAACGGGTTGTTTTAAAAAAAATCTTCCCCAAAACTGTCACTAAAAAGCCAATTTATACAAAACTTTGGTGGAATAGTCATAAGTTGATATTCTTTCAAAATTGGATCCGATGACCCCAACCCGACAACCAAGATGGCCTCCTCATAGGACCCTTCTATGGGAAATTCATTGAAAACATCTTGTCTGAAACTACTTGTTTTATTGGAACCAAACTTTGGTAGAATCGCTACTATTTGAGTCACTTTTATAATTTTACCCGATGACTCCACCTTCCAACCAAGAATTCCACAATAACTGAAACTTGATTAACATAGGACCCTAAGAGAAATTTATTAAAAAATCTTTTCATCTAGAAAAACTTGATCAAATGGAACCAAACTTTGCATTCAGGCTACTCCCATACTGCAATTACGATCTTAGATCTTCACTCTTTAGTTTTCTGTGACGAATCCTTAAAAAAACCTCAACATCAAAATTTTCCATAAATACAATACAAGTTCAGATATGTTATGAAATTATACTGAATTGAAATTGAATATAAAATTTTACCTGTTAATAACACTAGATATAGCCTATTTTACAAGTACTTCCCAAATTCAAAAATATTTATTAAATATTTATATAATTTCATTTGTTTGAAGGTACTGAATAAGACTGAAATTAATTTCTTCTATATCTACCTACCGTTCTTAGTTCTCCAGCTTCTCGTGTTTTGTATTCATTCAGCACGATACAGCCGAATCGAGCAGACCGATTTTAGAATTTATTTTATTTTAATTTCCTTTTTTAGTTTTCATTTGCCCATTTTGATATAAATGATTTTTCATTTTTTCCCTTGTATATATGTGCAGTATCAAACTCAGCACATGGCAGTGTCCTGCGGTCATTCGAATATAAGTCTTTGATAGTGTTGGTCAGTAGAAACAGTTGTTTAACCTTTATCGGACAATATTTCAGCAAGAAAAAGTAAACAAAGAATACAATTTGAATTGTGAGAGAAAGGAGTTAAGACACAACATGGCGAAATACATGTTAAACTCCCTACCAAAACACAACGTCTCTTTACAAACCCTCTTTTGGAAAAATCCAATGGTTCTATTCTTTCCAGCCCTCGAAGAAAAATAATTAAAAACATTGCTTATAAGCTCATCATAAAACCAAACTATCTGTGATCATGAGTTGGACTCGCATTTGTAACCCAACATGGTTAAACATGCTCAATGATTATTTTATTTGTAGAAACCATGTTTTAATTTTCCTTGAGTAATTTTCCTTGAGTAAAATCTAGGTAAAAAGTTGATCAAGGATGACGTAATATATTCATTATATTTCAGTTTAACGGCATCATTAACTGCGCCCTTATATCTTATTTATGAACCAATTTTATTCAAATTCATTTGTCGTTGCATGATTAATTGTAATATTTGCAGAAACTATCAGCATTGTAAATATTTGGTGCCATTTTAGTAAATGTCTTTAGAAATTCCATTTATATTTTCGAATTTTGTGCTGTTTGAGTTCATTAGTTTTAAGACTTTTATTAGACTTTCAGTGTGAGTACAGTAAATCTGATTATCCAATTCCGAAAGCGCATTCAATGCACAACTGAATCTATAATTTCAGTAATTGTTATGTATGTTTATAACGAGCTACAGGTGGTAATTGTGTTTAATCTGTAAAGATTATGTCGCGCTTTAAGTTTTGTTATTGTAAATAATCTTTAATTGTCTTCTGTTTTAGGCAGATAAAGGTTATAATTTATTTAAGATGAAATTTGAGAATGGCCTGTGAGGTCGACTTGCATTTCCAACCCAATATTATTTTGTGTATCAGACTTATCATTATCAAATCTTATTTTCCCAATGAAATCTCAGTAGGAGTTGACCTTATATATTAACATCATTTATTAATTTATTTATCATGCTAATTAATTTAATTTAATCCATATTATTTGTAGAATAGTAACAGTATACTTAACTGCACCCTTTTTTGTCTTGTGCAATTGAGTATTTGCCTTACGGATATCGAAAGATTTTATTTCTATTTCAGGATCTTTTACAGTTTGAGTCTTTTCATAGAGTTGTTTATAGAGAAAAAATGTTTTTACTCAGCCACATATATTAAGAATGCCTATCAAAAGTCAGAAACTTATTGTCCAGTGTTTTTATGCTCAGTGTTACTTGTCATATATTGTAAATATATTTAGACGTTCATTGTTACCTTTGAATTTCATTATACTTTGTTTTTGGGCATTTTACAGATTACCTTAAGCTGAGTAAATCTTTCATTTGTTGAAGGGAAGAGAGCATACTGGGGCTGTTTGTTATAGGTACGTTTCGGATGGCTGTTTCATAGATAATCATACCACATATCCTTTTCCTATAAATTGGAACCACCTATCTTTGCGACTTTGTTTTCTGTCCAACATTATTTGTAAAATAGATTTGATTGACTATGAGTTGTTTACCAGGTGAAATTTTATTAGGAATGACCTAATAGGAGCAGGAGTTGCTAACCCTTCTCGAGCACATCAACTCACCCTGGTTTTTGAAAGGTTCTTATTTCTCTGGTTGTAGGTTTCAGTGTAGTGTTGTGCGTACTTTGTTTATCGTTATTTTCATTTTTGTTGGCAATGTTCTTGTCTATCTTCCGATATAACTATTTCGTTTTGCCCCTTTGGTATCTTCAAATTCTTCTTATATACCATTATATTATAGTTTACCGTAATTATTTATCACGTTCATTTGCCATGTTTTCAAAACAATTTATTATGATTCATATTTTGTATATTTCATTATATTATTTGCAGAGAAGTGTCAGTATAGATGTTTACTTTAATACTTTGCGCAATTTGGTAATTGGATTTCGAATTTCGATTTTTTCTTATTTCTTTTTCAGCATCTTGTGCTGCAATGCACTTTTCAGACTGATAATTTTTAGACTTATGCATTGCATGGTGGAACTGGCGATATTCCTGCTGATGCCTTATGAGACATGCGTTAATCTATAATTACCTATATCGCCACTGTTTTTACTTGAACGGTTTTTACGTGTGTTCACGTTGAATTTCGATTTATGATATAACAGAATGTTTTCAAAATTATTTTTTAATATTTTCGCCTTAAAGAAAAAAATTGTTAAAAAATATCAATGTTTGATAAATTAAGATTTCTCATCCCTTTGCATCATTTTGATAGGCGATCCGCCAAAGTTATTTTATTTAAATTGCACCATATGTCTCGTTTTTGCTTCTTTTGTCAAACTTTCCAACAAAGATGTGGATTCTCTCTGAATACTTTCTAGCACTGCTGGTATTTTGTATTTGTAGTATTCTGATACTTTCTCGTTTAATTATAAAATTCTAGCATGACCGGACTGTAATATAAGCAATGCGGCGAGTGTATTTGAAGAGACAGTTGCTTTCCTTTCCGGGCCATCTGAATTCAGTCCCGATTGAAGGTGGAGTCCGCATTGGAGCGGTCGTAGAACTTTTCTAGAACAGTTCTAAAGGAGTCAGCAGAACTGTTCTACGTAACCTAAGAGCTAAGTTAGAGGTGTTCACATCTGTACTCTTTCATTAAACGTTGTTCAACTGTCATTATTTAAATTAATACGCTACTCCAGGGCTTGTGCTTCCTATCAGGATTTTATTGATAGAGGATTGCAGCTGACTAGAAAGCTACTGAG
>JAULBM010303175.1:0-14646 GCA_032357055.1 Geukensia granosissima
TAGGCTAGGCATAAATAGTTTTGCCTAGGCATAACATTATTTTAGGCTAGGCATAAATATTTAAGGCTAGGCAGAACCTTTATTTTTGACGCTAATACCGCGCCATACATGGTTTTCATGAATTGGTTTCGTGCTTTTTGTTAAACGCATAAAAAAGTACGTTTAAAAACAAATGTTTAACATGAGTTAGTGCACGCACGTAAAACTTATGTAAAACGCATAGCAGACAACGCATGTTTCCCATGAGTGGTAAGAAATAGGCGTTTTCTGTGTGCCTTATAACGGGGGTCAAGCACTTGATTAACACATGTAAAATATGCGTGCCACTATTTTCTGTGTAATAAAAAAATGGACAAGCCATCTACAATTTCAAAGAGACAAACAAACTTTCATCAATGGTCACAATTTTACATTTGTAGAGGATATTATAAGACTCAAAACTGGTAGATGTAGTTAATATCGTTTTTGCTGAAAAATTTGGAATTTTGAAAATAACTGTTTATTGCTCCACTTGCATGCTACATTTTCAATATATTGGCTGATGAATAATATTTGTGTTTTATACCATTTCAGCTTGATGATGTTCATTTACGTGAGACAACAATCTGACAAGATTTCGGAAACGAATTTTCTTTATTTAACATTGTGTAGTATTTTTGTCACAACAATATCATTGACCAACATTTTCATTTACGTCAAAATTTAACTTTGCTTTGTTTTCAGAGATAAAAGAAGACTTTGAACCCACGTCAGGTGTGTTTAGAAGAGGTCTTCTAATAATCACGCAAACAATCCCTTTCGACAATTAGAAATATGACTGAAACTATTTATTTCATATTTACAAAGTATAACAGCTGATCTCGGACAAAAAGAAATTTGTCTCTGATGTAAAAAAAATCTCACACTGACATATGTACTTCTCAACAACAAAAAAAGAAACGCATAGCTTTGTTTCAATTTCAAAAATATTTATTTAAATAGCATAATAGTAAAATTAGCTTTTAAAGTTTTACAGGTAATTTTTATCATTTGACATACTCCACAAGCGATGTTCATCAAATGAGGATATTTAAAAAATTCGAAAGATCTGCTTCAACATCTCAAACCAATTCTTTAACATTACTGTACTAGTATTCAAACGTTTGACTTTTCTACCCTTTATACGACGATCCCAACTTAAAACGCCTCAAGAAATTGATACATCAGTGTTTAGTTAAACAAAATGATAATCCAACATATAAAAGATGTCTTACTTTGTTAGAAAACACACCGCTAGTGCTAATAAATACAGTGTATGTGATATATTCGGAATGCTGGACTGATTGAGAACATTTTTGAAGAATTTGGTGGGCGAGTTTTTCAATAGACCGTTGGCATTCCAATAGGCACAAATTGTGCACACCTACTAGCCGATTTGTGTTTGTACTCGTATGAAACAGAATTCATTCAGGGACTCCTGTGAAAAAACAAAAAGAAATTGCCAGATCGTTCAATTTCACTTTTCGAATATATCGATGATGTCATTGAATAATCCAACGTTCAGTAAACATCTCGAACAAATATATCCCATCGAACTAAACATTCTGGATACCACAGATTCAACAAAATCTGCTTCAAATCTAGAATTATTCCTCAAAATTGACCAAGAGGGAAAACTTGTGTCTTAGATTTACGACAAACGGGTTAACTTCAACTTCCCTAATGTAAACTTCCAAATATTTATATAGCAATATTCCTGCTTCCCTGCCTACTGGGTTTATGTTTCGCAGTTAATGCGATACTCTCGAGTCTGATCCCAGTATCGAGATTTTCTGAATAGAGCATTGCTGTTGTCGAATAAATTATTACAACAAGGAAACATCCAATCAAGATTGAAGTCGTCCCTCAAAACATTTTAGGGTCGCCATCACGAATTGGTGGATCCATATGGTATCAATGTATCTCAACTAGTTATGGACCTGTTACCATGGTTACCGGTAATACAAAAATAAGTTGATCTCATCTCGGATGGACGTTAACCCGGATAAAACTTAAAGGACTCCACGACGGGTGTTGCGCGCAAGACAGGAAATGCTTACTCTTCTAGACACCTGTTTATATAAGAGTTCGTTCGATTCCTTCCGGATTTGACAAAAATTGACACTTTTGATTTTGACATCCTTATTGACAGGAATTCGAAGATACCAAAGGGGCAGACAGAAATCGTAAAGTTGGAAGACAGACAAGACCATGGCCAACAAAATGAAACGAAAGACAAACATAGAACACACAACACTACACTGAAAACTAAAGCTAAATAATTTACCTTTAATTTTGTTTTTAATCGGATTAATTTACCTCTTAAATATTTGTGTTGAAATCTGTTAACTTAATTCTTTTATTAAATATATCTTGATTACGAGACATGGCATGTAATGCTAATAAGCCGTTAGAGACAGCTTACAGTTTGAGTTTCTTGGTGACAATAATCTTTTTTATTGTTTTGATATATTTATATAGTTCTGGGGCCGTACGAACATAAGACCAGGGCCTTATGGAATAATGAACAGGTCCGTATCAAAATGGTTTTCAGGGCCGTATGTATATTCAAATAAGAGAAAAGATCAACATTTAACTGCTTATGCACATTACCTTCACTCCAAATATCAAATCATTACTTTGTGTAGAGTTTTTTACAGAAAAAAACGAGACAGACCAACAGACAAATTGATAAGGCATCCGGCATCAAACGGATTTTGGAACGGTTTATTCACGTTTCTCCAACATTTTTTAATTTTAATTACCTTGGACTAAAACAACATTAATTAGGGATTGTGAGGCCTTTTAAAGGGTTTGTTCACGATTATACAACACCAAAAAAAAATGTTTAATTAAAATAGGGTTTTTCAAGTGAATATTTCTATCAAGCTGGTATCTATTTTATTTCTGTATATACATTTTTGATGTGTATATAGCTCTTAACCATTAGAAATAGGTTAAAAAAACACGAAATTTAATCAAATATTTATTCCATATCATTATGTTTGAATTAATTAAAAACAATATAAAAATATTAAATGATTTCATCATTGACAAATATATACATGATATTGCCAGTGAAATATTGCATTGCTATTTCAAAAATAAAAAATATGACGAAGTAAACTAAAAGTTGGTGTTGCACTTTTTAAGATACCGGTATTTCATTGTATTTAGATTGATGGCAAAGTTCGAATCTGATGCAAAACTAAGCCAAGTCTGCATATTCCTAAACTAGTTCACGACAAAAACTTCTATTTTATATTCAGAAACGGCGAACCAGATTTTTTTAAAAATCCAATGCATCAATTATGCAGGGAATATATCTATTACACTCAAAACAATTTTCTTCCTCAATCATAGTCAACTGGCCAGATATTTGTCTTCAGTTACGAACATCCTATGATTGAAGTAAAGGACATCTATAAGTAAATGGGGGCCATTTGATAAAAAATGTCAACTTAAATATTCTCTGAATTCTTAAAAAGGGAAATGCTTTAACATAAAAACTTAATATCTTTCTTATTACAGATAAATAGACAGTTGCCAAAACTCTTCTTGGCCCCGTAATTCCTTACCTTGATAAGATGTTAATTAAACTAATTATTAAATGTTGGAGAAACGTGAACACACCTTTTGGAACTTATTGCGCCGGGCAATACGGATTTTGGAACTTATTGCCCCGGACAATTCGGATTTGGAAACTTATTGGCCCGGGCCAAATAACCCGTATGAAATTATAATTAATACAGAAAGAATTTATTCATATTATTTAAAAATATGTTGTAATTTGTAATGAGAGGGCTTTAATAATGTTGTTATAACTTGTGCTCAATGTCAATTGCTTGTTTTAGAGAAAATAAAATATGTTTGCAATGTAACTTACACAAAATTAATACAAACACCGATAGGGGTTTTTCAACCATTGTATTTAGGAACGGCAGCCTGATTTTCACCCAGTTCACCCTTACACTTCAAGTGTAAGAACGAAGGAGTAACAAGAAGACACTGGTGAATTAAAAACCTAATTCTCCATCCCAAATGTTCATGGGGATAACAATACCCGCAAAAGTACCGGCTTCTATGGTATCGTAATACAGAAACAACTAATTTCTTCTTCTATAAATTCTTGATAATCTTCATTTTCACATTTTGTCATTTTGACGTGACCAGTCCTTTGAATAAAATAAAAACATATTTTGCTAAAACATTAGTAGAACGCAAATTTCTGTACCGATGACGGCATTGTTGTAATGCCAGTTTGACGCGTATAGTTTTTTCATCGTACAAAAATTTAAATATATAATAAAATATTACAACAAAAGAGAGAAGGTTATTCGAAAATGTAAACAAGTTTGATTATAGGTTTTAGAAGAAAATTACCCAGTGCGACACGATAAGAAATCAGGCTAACCATTGTATAACCTAATAAATCCTAACGTTCCATCCTGAGTACAAATATCAAGGCTTTCACTGAAACCAGACTGAAACTATACAGAATTGTGTCAAACATCCCAGATGTCTAAAATGTAGTCCTTGGTTTTCTAGCATAATACACTGTATATTATTCATATCTATCACTTTATTCACACCACATATAATTCTGTGAAAAACAATGTTATTGTATTTTTGTCCTTGAGTTTTGTGAATAAAAAAGGCTTTTAAATAATCGCCAGGTAATTGATTAATATACAGAATATAATTAAAGATTAAAAATAACTAGAATTGTTTAAACGGGTTGATTAAGTTGAGGATATTGAGCGGATTTCAAGTAGAAAATATGTCCTTGACATTAGAGTTATGCAATGTAAATTTTCTATAAAATTTTATAAAAATTAAGAATTGTGTAAAAACATCTATTACTTACCATACATATTTATATTGAACGAAATGTTATAAAAGGTTATTGTAGTCTGTGTGACAAGGCATGCTAACAGGTCTAGGTATGTAAATGAAAAGATACGAGGTAAAAACAGACATATCACAAAAATAACAGTACCAGTTTGATGCACTGTATGTGGCAGTTTCGTTGAATTACAACTCGTCAACAGTGCTTGAAGTCAAAATGTTGTAAATCCGATTGAAATTACAATGAAAATCAATACTCAGAAAGACTGAACTACAACCAAAGAAAAACAGAGAGAATTTACAAATCATGAAGTCTGTAAGAGGCTTTCAATAAGGGGGAAATTGCACTCCTTGCAAAAAATCTCATAATCGCCCAATTAAAAAATCGTGTATAGTGAATAATCCTGCTCTTACCTGAGTATTATCTAAATGGTAACCGCCTCGGTGGTTTAATGGTTACCGTGCTCCCCTCGAGAGGGATTGATCCCCGGCCGGGTCAAACCAAAGACATTAAATTTGGTATTTGCTGCTTCTCCGCTAAGCACACAGCATTTAAGAGCAATAGCAAAGACTGGTCGGCCAGGAGTCAGAATAATGTGTCTGGGTAAAGTTGCATGTTCTTTTCGTGAGCAAGCACGTTAAAAACTCGGCTCAGTATGTCGGTCTAGTACAAAGCAGGGTTCATCATCATCATTCATAATATGCTGTCGTCCTAAATATGCATGAAATAATTGCAACTGGACGTTAACCAACATTCCATCAATCAATCAATCTAAAATGGTTGTACCTTTAAATTTACCTTCAGATCAAAGTGCGTACCACCTATTTGTATTCGTTTGCATTTGGCTTTGATTTCTGAAGGAAAAGGGTTTATTCGTTGCACAACATGTGATCACATAAATTTTGTCAGTTACATACCGAAAGTAGGTGTTCCACACTTGGTTCTTCAGCTTCCCTTGTCAATGAAAATCGCCATTAAGATAGGACTTGAAGAAAGTTCAATGTGTCACAAAGCCCAAATCAAACAAACCAAATAAAATTTAATTTTTGTTTAAGAGCTCTGTTTTAGAAAGTTTAGGAGGATTTAAATAAAACATGTTTCTTCTTTTCTATTGAAGTGGATGATCCAGATTGGAAAATCAAAGCATAGTCTACAAAGAAAAAATGGTTCATACTAAATCAAATTCAAGGAATTTTAGATATGCAGCAGGTAAACAACTATAGTTTTCCTATATTGTTATATATATATATATATCAGTTATATATATATATATTGATTTATTTATATAAAACTTATTAGCTTATAGTTTTATTTGTGTAAAATTAATAGAGCATATTACAACCAAAATAAATGATCTAATAGCAATCAGACAAAAGGGGAAGAGTTGATGACCTATAAAGAGAAATATATAACCAATAGACCTGCGACCAACAGTTTTTTTCTTTGCGCCAAGCACCACGCTATTTAGTCTCATCTTAATAAAAATAACGGAATGAATTGGTAAAATAGGGAGCGCAGTTAGTACCTATTTGTTTGGCAAAAGTCTGCTGCATCATATAACTATAAACAGTAACAAAACTGTTAACGAACAAAATTAAACATCTTTCTAATATTTTTTTCAGAGCACTTATAAAAACTTCAAATCAGTAAATGGTATGGTGAAGTTCTCCAGCTTAAAGCTTTTTACAAAAAGGTGATATTTTTTAGTTTGTGACTTCATATATCATATTTTTTTTCTTTTCGTGTTGTTTCAATAATTTTATTTTTAGTAACAGCATAAACACTTCGTGGGTTTTGTTTCTTTTTTTCAAACAATTAAGCGTATATATGTAGTTGGCATAGAAATGGTAATGGGTCTGAACATGCTTTGTCGTTCATTTTGCTAAATTCGCTACCAAATCCTGCATCTTGTAGGCTTAAACAATGCTCATAGGCTCCAATAGAGTAAAAAAATCTATGTGATGGTTGAGTATTTGCCCAGCGGAGGTAGGTAACATTTGTTCCATCGAAATATTTCCACACATCCTCTAACTCAGCATCTGTACCATCAACCCATACGTCATCAGGGGCTGAAAAATATGGTTAAATAAATATTGATGTGAACAAACGGTGTGTTTCGTTGAGTGTAGAAACATATTGAAAACATCAAGTCCCCAGGATTTTACATCATCGCCAGTCGTGGCCTTAGGGCATGTTGTAAAACAGTATGTTTATACTATCACATATTCATCAAGTGTTGCCAAGGGCGATCATTTTTGATGTTATGATAAATTAACGCATATTAAGAAAATAAATATTTAACCATTTTACTAAACAATGCAATCAACCCTATATTGTCTTCTAGAAAAACTGCTTTAAGTGTGACGCAAACTGTGATTATTTTGGGTAGTCTATATCACAAATTTTCAGATAAGCATAAAAGAATTAAATTTTCGAAGGAATATTCCCATCGGCATATATTTAACATTTTAAGATGCCAGGAAAAGCGAGCTAACGTTGTGCGACAAATTCAAAGAGCAGGTAAAATATAAAAAGATCTCCGTGGGTATTCATTAGACCAGCTGTAAGGTCTGTCTGCCATGAAATTTATCATATATTTTTATGTTGGAATCTATTGTATTATTTAAACTCTGAACCACGAAATTACGAAAATATTTCGAAATGTATCAAACGTTTTATGTCGGATTTCATTTGTTGGGTTCTATATTGTGGATAGAACATAGAAAAATTTACGTGAGTAAACATATAAATTCTGTATACGAAGGATGACAAATCTTAGAATCAAATTTGGATAATAAAATTTTATTATGACTAAACTATTTCATAAAATTCTATGCATCCTTGTGTTACGGTATCAGAGGTGTTGAAAGTACATCGGATCAAGATCAGAAGATCACTTTTATCTTGGTTAATTTCTAGTAGATAGCTTAACATTAGATTTTAACTGAAATTGGGTTGTCACCTACCCCTTGACAAGTTAATAAAACCAAAAATAGGACAGAATATAGAGAATCGAAAATACACAACATACCCTAGGTCGAATTTGCCGAAATCAAGCCTAAGGAAAAAAGATGTTTTTAAACCAAGACGGATTAAAGATCTAATGAAGTAAGACATTTTCATATTTATTAAATGCAAAACATCACAAGAAATATCGAAATCGAAAAAAATTAATTTAAAATGCAGTTTATACAGATTCAACTGTCGGATACATAGTTTAGGCTGCAAAATTGTCTATAAAGTTATTATTATCTATCAATATCTCAGCATAATGATGTGTCAATACACTTTGACCAATAAAGAAAAGAGCAACAATCTTTCGATCATGGAGTTTAGAAAGCTATCGATAAATGCAATACAAGTGCATGGCACAATCTCTGATACAGCGTCGACAGTTCCGCTGCGGTTGTCGACTATGGTTGTTCTTCGTTGCCTTTTATCTGAGTTAATTAAGTTCATTTAAATATTTCTTCCCAGATCCTATCGAGAAACAATTTCAAATGTCATTTTGCTTGAACATTGCTTATTGCTTCTTTAGTCCTTTAAACTGTTAAAAAGCATGCCATTTAAAACAATGAGTCCCGTTGATGTCAGCTGACAATGTTAGTAAACCAGTTTTCTTTTATTTTCAAACCATTTTTTTCATACCTACGTTTAAAAAGAAACAAAGCTGACCGATACGTTTTTCCTTTAAGTTTATATTGCGGAACAGCAGATGTAAATTTATGTTCTGTAAAATATGCATAAACAAATATTCACAAGAACAAACGGAATATCTCGTTGAGTGCAGAATCATATGTGAAACGGATTTTCCTTTCCGGCCGACAAGATTGTGGTGTCGACCGTTGATGATTTTAACCGAGGAACAACATATCCCTGTCTTAGCAGTTTTTGTGTCAACAACATACATTGTTTTGTACTCTAGATCAGACGAATGACATGTTGAACTATTTCCACATACGTTACTTTGAAAGTGTAGAATGGAAAGAAGTAACAATTTGTTTGTTTTTTTTTCATGGAACAGTAATAAAAATACCTACCAGGATAATTGATTAGGTAGCTGGCCAAGAATTCAATTGTTTCTAAATCAAGTATTTGAAATAGGGTTGCCGAGGTTTTTTGACATTCAGCTTGTGCTGAATCAAAATCCATTGGCGTTGTATGAAACTTGAAACAAATGGCTAATTCGTTTGATGGCTGTCCAAACGTATATCCATTTGATGAACATTTATCTGAAATTAGAAATAAAAATATAACAGTGACATAACTTAAATAAACGCCAAATTATTACAACAGTGACTCTTATTCTCGTTTTCTTGATCATTTGCATTCTAAATAGCTTTTGCGATTGACCAAAGTGATTTATTCGTTAGTTGTCAACTCCTTATGTAATGTATATATTTTATTATATATACATTACACTAAGGTGTTTGAACATTTGCGGGTATCAATTGACGATTTAAAATTGAGCTTAATTGCGGTGCGTTAGCTGAGCCAGTAAACGGATACTGCGACTATCAAAAATTTTAATTGATCCCTTCAAATGCTCAAAAATGATTCTGTTTACTCCATTCTAGCACAAACGGAAAAAATGCTTAATATTAATATTTTAAACTTTGAAATAAACGTCGGCGCATGCACAGTTTCTCTGCGGTATCAAGCCATGAAAATTTCGACGTTATCAACTCGAAATCAAGGTAACAAATACTGAACACTTGAATCAGAATTTTCAATATGAGGATTTGATTTAAATAACATCTATGAATTTGACTAAATACTCAACATTTGTATCAGAATTGTCATTGAATATTTCTAAATTTGAGCTTTTGATTTCAATAACATCTCTGAATTTGACTATTTAAAAAAAGTTTTAATTTTTTAGAAAGCTTCTGATCATGGGAACACATATTCATGATCTTGATGATATATGTCAGGATAAAATCAAATACATGTCTGTCTAAACAACCTTTCTGAACAGTAAAATTTTAATATTAGAACTTTAAAATTGTTTGCCATTTACCCGTTAGAATGACTATAAAATGAATATACATAATATACTGCTGGAGTTCTAAATTCGTATTTTTAATTTCCTGAAACAAAACAAAAATTAAGTTTTAAAATCATCAAATGATAAATTTATGTTTCTTATAATTAATATTCCAATAACAATCGTTAGAGTTATATATTTAGGACAACAAAAATTATTATTGCATAGTTACCTTTAAGTTTATAGTATCTGTTTCCGGTCCATGACAATGTCGCCTGGGAATAAAATATTTTGGAAAATCCTTTACATAGAAGAAAATCCTTATTCCACATATAAGAAAGACATTTCTTATTACTTGCACATATATTTCCACAAACAGATGGGCTTTTTCCAGATGTCTGCCAAAGAACATTTGTACTAAAATCCTGGTCGTTGTAATTAGACACATGTTCATATTGCTCCAATGCTTTTTCACTGTAGACTGAAAACATATCGTAGTACAAGTATTTTGACAATTGTCAATATGAATATCAAATATTTTATTTATGTTGCTAAAGCAGGTGAAAAACTAAGTATCACAGTTTTTTGACAATAATTTCTTTTGATAGGCACAGAATGTACTTTACTGTATAGGAATGTAAAAACATAGTGTAAAATAGATAAGTAGTAATATCTCTAAATGTTGTCAGTTTCATTTTGCTGTATACGTATGCAAGAAGTTACCTCTTATCAACAACATTGAAATCTTTACAATAGGAAGGCCGAAATAATAGACGAAATTTGAAAATGAAAAATATGGGGTAATGTCAGAGATACTGCACCCCAACCACGAGAAAAACAGAAATACCACTCCTTGTGAAAAGCTCTTAATCGGCCCGAATAAAAAATCGCGTATGCGTCAAATAATACTGCTCTTACCTGAATATTATCAAACATGTACATGTAACAAAACATTAAACAAAAAGATATAACTATTACAATTTTTTTTTCATATAAAAAAATCAAATAGGAAGCTGTTCTACCATGTGCAATACTAATTTCAGGGTTTTACATGATAAATATATCAACAAATTTTATAAAACATTATGTGATTAATTTCATATTAGACCAGTCTGACCACTGGGATGGTAAAAACCCTTTACAGTGTCATCAATCAGGTTGTTTCATGATAACCAATGGAGTCTTGTTATCGTCAATTTCATTATACGTGTAAACTCATCAGCTGCATAAAAACAAAAACATAGGAAAGTCGATACCTTATCTTGGCAGACAAAACACTCATATCCAAACATATTGAAATAACAAACCAAAACCAAACGGA
The DNA here is from genome assembly GCA_032357055.1 of Geukensia granosissima. Lineage (NCBI taxonomy): Eukaryota > Metazoa > Mollusca > Bivalvia > Mytilida > Mytilidae > Geukensia > Geukensia granosissima. The sequence goes on from JAULBM010303175.1 coordinate 11,176, forward strand.
CAGAGTTCTACAATGTTGTTGCCATGTTCCTCAGCTTAAGAATTCAGACATATCAACGTAAGCCATTAGAAAGTAAAAGACTCCCGACCTTTCAAACGTTCCTGATATTACGTTTTACATGTATAAACTAACATATCAACGAAATGTATTTTGTTTTTTCTCGTGAGGAAACGTTTTGCAGTCCTGACATCTGTTTGTTTTGCTTCGTTTTGCTGTTTTGCTCGTTTTCAGTTTATCTTAAGAAAACAGGAAGATATGGGGGTGAATATCAAGGACATTATCCTCAATCTCCAGACTGGGCAAATATATGAGTACATCTCCGAATTAGGCAAATATATATAAATACAAAAAACCATTGGAAAAATAGATTCACAACAATTACTTTGAATCCTTAGTTTGGACAGCTTTATAATTCATTGCCTTTTCTTGGATTATAGGTTTCGAAAAACTCTCATTTGTATTCTAATCGGGCTTGTTTTGTTTGGCTTATTCTGGCACCACAAAAACTGTCTTGGAGAGTCCAATGTAATAAGTAATAAGTGAATAGTTCAAAAAGATAAGACAAAATAAGATAATAAGAGAAAATGGAACTTACAAGCATCGGAGTCCACAAACTGCCTTATTTGGCTATAATCATTTTTAGAATAAATGCAATTTTTGTATTATAATTATCAATTTAAAAAGGAAGATTCGGAGTAAATGCTAAAGCAAATGGTGTAAATTATTACCTTTACAATTAAGAATAAACACTGTCAAAATTCCTCGATATGTAAAATCCATCATTAAAAAATTGTCCAACAATTAAAATATATGCTGTGATTAAAAGATGCTTCGACTTTTAAAGTATAATGTTTATATGCTGTAATTGTGACAGGCTTTGACTTTATTATTGAATGTATCGATTGAAAGAAAGCTTGACTGGTAGAATGAGTTTTAGAAATGCATTAAACTTCATGTATCTTGACAATCTTTATTTCGTTGTTTCGCTTTTTTTCTTAGGTAGTTTACTGTCAGAATAATAATTGAAAGGTTAAAATTTTTCCAATGTAAAAAAGTTCGAAAAGTGATCACCTGACGCCAATTAAACCGGCAGTCAGAAGGGAGCAGACGATAACAATTGTTGGAATGGAGCAGAAGAAAATAAAAGTCAGAAAGGAGCAGAAGAAAACAATAGTCTGAAAGGAGCAGACGACAAAAATAGTCAGAAGGGAGCAGACGAAAACAACAGCACACAAAACATTATAAAGATAAGATATATGAGTGTGAAGGTATGAAGCGAAAGATAACCGAAGGGCCAGATAAAAAGGGGGGCCTACAGACACGACAATCTCAAGAACACGAACAAGACGATGTATAGTGTACATATATTACAAACAAATATTTAACTATAAACAATGCGCATCCCACCAAAAAACAGGGTTGAACTCAATTAATCAGAAACGGTCAGTTGTTCTTTTTCCAATCCGCTATTAATCATTTTAGGGGGAGAAAGTGTAGTTTACATTGGATCACAACCTTTAGGCGGAAAAGCAATTTTGATTCTGCAAGAAAACAGATTAAAATGGATTGTATGCAATTAACATCCTTAGACTGCTTATGATATTCCTTTATTGTATTGGATAGCAAGGTTACATTAAAAGAATTCGAAGACACCAAAGGCGCAGACAAAAATCGACAAGACTTAGGCCATTGTAATCCCAATACTAAATAAAGACAAACACGATCACTATAAAAACTAGAATGAATGCAGTTGCTCCGGGAGGGTAAGTAACAGCTGCTCAACTATTGCCAGCAGTCGTTTTGGTCATTGTAGTAAAAACCGGAGAAAAGTCAAGAAGCAAGCTAATGGTGGTGTGTTTGTTTTTCGTTTTATTTGCGCCTTGTGTGTCGTGTTCCATCTTATTTCTGTTGTGGAGATTGACGTGGCTGTCGACTTGTCCCATTTTGTCTGGTTATTCTGTTTATCTTCGCCCTCGCTTTGAAAAGTAAGGCATTACAGAAAAATATTAAATGCATTAGCTTTAAATAGCTCAATAATAATAATACAAATTAGCTTTACTAACTTTACAAAAGCAAAGAGACGTAGAATAAAAACGTAAATACCGGGAGACACCAATCATAAAATAAACACAAATAAAATAGAGAGGACAGCCAAAAATTTAAACAAACAAGGTCTTTATGAATATTAAAAAAAACAAAGATGATTGTTTTTTTTTTTTTTTTTTTTTTGTTTTGCTGTGTGTCCTGTTGTAGTCTATCGGTCATCACTGGTTAGGACGGTTGTGTTGAAACATTATTAGTTTAAAATACTGAATGCCATGAATGCTTTAAAATTACATTCTGGACTTCCATTTCTTATTAACATTTCTGTTTTTTTGTGAAATAGTTCCCGACAAAAAACACGCAACATACACAATGCACAATTAAAACTTTTTTTATTTAAAACTGCTATTTCTGTCATTTTTATTCATCTTTTATATTGATCTCGAATTTCTTCTTTTGTCAATTTATGAAAAAAATATCGTTCTGCAGTTTATCAAGTTTTTCTATGACTAGAAATGATTAGTAGTCTTGAGAAGAGTTAAGATGTATGCAGGACAAACTCAATACAAACCAACATGGAAACAAAATGAACAGAATTTAGGTGACCACAACCTCCTTAAATAAAGATTAAGGGTCATTTGTTTCGGAATTGCTTGCATATTTAAGGAAATTCAAGAATGCATGTCAATGAAAAAGTAATACAGGCTTCATAGGTTACAAATTGCATAACATGCATTTTGTAAAGTTTACGATAAGGCCATGAGGGATAAAAAATAATTTGTTTTTATATTGACGTTTGCTTATTACCCATAGAATGAAAAAAAAAATTAATTGAAATCTCTGAAAAGAGCTTTAACTTAAACACTTAATAAAGATTCAAAGCTTAAATGATTAATGTCATGTGAGGTTAAATATGTAATTAAAACCCTAGAACAGTTAAATCAACTTAACATAGATTCAAGAAAATTACGTTATATCCAGTACGACTGGATTTCTGATTTAGACTTATAGGATTCCACGACTGGTGTTGCGCGCAAGACAGGCGATGCTTACCGTTCATGACACCTTATCCCAATCCTGTTTATATTGGAGTTCGTTGATTCCTTCCATATTTGACACAAATTGACACTCCTGTTTTTGACATCCTGATCTGAGACCGATTTTGACATTAAGAAAACCACGACGAGCGTTGAGCGCTAGACAGGGAATGCTTACCCTTCTAGAGCACCTGATCCTTCGCCTGTTTAGTAAAGGAGTTCGTGGATTCTAAACCTTTGTTCTTTTTTTTGTTTTCGTTTTATCTTTTAGTTTGTTTCAAGTTTGTCTCGTCTCTTTGGACTATGAACTTCTGATCTGATTGATTGATTGATTGAATGGTGCTTAACGTCCAGTGGCAAATATTTCATGCATATTCAGGACGAGAGCATA
>JAULBM010303186.1:0-25137 GCA_032357055.1 Geukensia granosissima
CCTCGAAATTTAAAGATTTAACTATCTCGACTGTAGAAATTATGATAATCAACGGCTTACAATGTAAGATTCTATATTTACAATGATTCCCATTGGGTTATTTCCAGATTTGCAGAATGGATAATTTGCTCAAAAGTGAGTAAAAGCTATTCTACTCCAACAGAGTTGGGAGAACTTCTATGATCCTAACACAGCTGAAGAAGAACAGGGTGCATTTAAGCTAGAACTGTTAAGATTTCTGTCATCTGTCCTTACAGAGGCTAAGTTAGACTAAATTGTTACTGCAAATAATTAACTTAACGACGTCACAACGCCATTTGATCTAAACATCAGCAAAAATAAAACAAAACTGCAATTAAAAAATTGACAGATATGTACCAACGATAAAACAGTCACTAAAAGTCCATCAATAAGCAATAAAGGGTTTAAGTTCATAAAAAATATAAAAAGTGACTCTGAATTAATTTTAAGAAAATGAAGATTTTATTTCAATGGTTTTGAAAAATATTCTTTTACATGTTTTATTATCAAACTCTATAATCGTCTTCGAAATAATTTCATTGATGTCAAATCTAAGTCACACATATGGCCTATATTTTATCAGACTACGATTGGCAGATATTTTTATTACAAGGTAGACATATCCGACTTATATCAGCAGATATTTCACTATGTATGGCGAAATATTTAATCTTTCTCATATCCTCAAATGCTTTGTGATGTTTCAAGTCAGATTAAAGTATATAAAATCATACATATATGTTAAGATTCGTTTTTCTTTCGTTACTTTTGTAAACTCCAGTTTTCCGCGTTTATCATTGCAATGAATGCGTGTAAACACTGCACAGTAAAAGTTAAATTTAATTAAATATAGTAAAGGGAGATGCTATACAGATATTCCTATGATTTTCCCTACATCAGAAAGGATGTGGATTGTGTCTTTTTGTCATATTCCATATATTTTTTGTTTTTAATTTGTTAGTCTATAACGAATGAATGCTGGAAATTAAAAGATGACTGTAATTTAAACGTTAATGCATAAAAAACTGAAACGTAACGACGAGAATTGCAAATTGGTTATGAAACTACAATAAAAATTAAAAACAAGGATCATGGTATTATCGGCGAAAGAAGCAATTACCTCATATGCGCGCACACAAAACAAGCGAATAACCTAGAACGCTTTTGTGCAGATTTACGCTTCGTTTTTGTAACCTGTAGCAGTTGAATTTTAGACAGCCTATTCTAAGGTATTAATAGAAAAAAAATAATAAAAAGTCTTTCTTTCGGAAACAAAATCTGCTATCAATATGAAATATAAAAAATGTTATAAGAATTAACATAATTGTTCTTCGTCAAAAAAAATTTCCGTTACCTCATTCAATCAGTCCATATCCTTGCGATATTGGAAAATGATTAAAGCAATGTTTTTTTTTAGTTTTACCGACCTATTTATTTAGTGCAGCCTCCTTCATATTTGCTCTATATATTTCCTTTGAGCATTTTGCACTTAGCTTGTGAAAAACAATGACAGAAAAATAGATGAGAATCGGTTTATGTCCTTGCATTCAAAGTAATGTAATGGTCTTGAGGCAAAGGATTGCTTTAATGGTCTACATACGTGATTTACGAAGTTCAAATTGAAAGTGGTAATTTTCACTTAATGGCCATATTGGTGACACTTTGTAGATGTTTTATGGAAACAAGTATGTATATCATATAGTTTAACTGTCAGTTCCTCGGTTAATAATGTACAGATCTTGGACTTACTATGTTTTGGTTATAATACTACTGATGAGAGGTTACATAAAGCATACACAAATTTTCCTTATTTATCTAACAATGGTAATTTTGTATTTTTTTTAATTCTGATTTTGCTATCGATTGCTAAATCAATACAGTTATGAAGATTTTCTATGATGATATTCTAAATTCAAACATCACAGTGTATTTGTATTAATCACGTTTTGTTAAAATTTTATTACAAACAATGTAATTGTAAAAGTTTCACTATTCTGAAACGTAGTGTGTATACGTTTGCTTTTTTAATCATTTGATGAACATGACTATGATGTCTCATTGTAGATTTTAAGTAATGATCAAGCAATTTAAAATTTGATTACTGTAGATGTTCATGTTATACATTCAGATTTTACACAATTTGACCTTATTCTTATTTTAAATCTTGGTTTTAGACCGATTTTGATATTAATAATTTGATGACGGTTGCCATAAATGAAACAAAGGGTCTTTTTTCCTCTTTTAGATTTTAGGCTTCCTTTTGTGTTTGTTTATAAGCTCTAATGCCTTAACTGTATATATTTGTCATTAATAAACAACAGTAAATCTGTTTCCATAGCAACCAAACTTCTAAAAGGTTATGGTTTTTGCTAGAATGTCTATTTCTAGCCACATCTTGTATAGTCCTATATTGTTAATAGAGTGTTTTATCAGAAACCGTCTTTCTTCTGAAGTTCTGGATGAATTAATTTTATTTCTGGTTTAAGGAAATCATATAATCAGAAGGAGCAAAATTCTGGTCTAAAAATCAGTTGGTGCACTTGCCTTTTGCCTCGGACAAATGATTAACGATATGTTGTGCATTATGATTTTTTTTATTTTGGTAACACACACATATTTATTGTATTGCCATGTAATATGTTCTTCGTGGCATTTTATGCAAATCTTCACTTTCAATATTGTAGGACCGCCTCGGTGGTGTAATGATTAGCATGCTCGCCTTGAGTGCGGGTTAAACCAAAGACATTAAAATTGTTACGTGCTGCTTCTCCGTTTAACACGAAGCATTAAGGAGTAAGAGCAAAGACTGGTCAGCCCAGAAGCAGAATAATGTGTCTGGGTCAAGTGTCAAGTCTTCCTGTGGACTGATGCTTTCGTGAGCTAGAAGGTTAAAAATCAGGCTCAGCGTGTCTGTCTAGTGCAAATTAGGGTTCATTCATCATCAATTATCATTAACATATGCTTTCGTCCTGAATATGAACGAAATATTTGCCACTGGACGTTAAGCACCATTCAATCAATCAATATTGTAACCATATTATACTTAGTTTTCCCAACATCTATAAAGATATTGACAGCAGAATTAGATAAAAAAATGTTGTACTGAGATTACTGCAATTCATTTATGTCTGAAAGTTAACTTTCGTTTCCAAGTCGAATGAACATGACATCTTCAGGTCGAATGGCAAGTTCAACTACAGGGCAATAAATTAATTTCTTTAATGTGTTGATATTAAAAAGACTTGTTTATTACTTTGTCTTCTGTCAATTGTAGTACATTCCATACAATAAGTTATACGCAAAACCAAGTCCTGATATTATGATTTATTTGGTCGACTCGTTTGTTTTAAGGTGAGGCGTTAGCCGAACCTTAAAACAATCGAGGAGACCAAATAAATCATCATTCGACTTGGAAACGAAAGTTAACTTTCAGACATAAATGAATTGCAGTAATCTCAGTACAAGTAATATACATACACTTCTTTGACTGTAAAAAACATAGTCTTCGGTTAAACAAGTATAATTGAGTCCTTTTCCTAAGTGAATCATATATTATCCTGTATTGCTGTTATAGGACCCGGACCTTTACTCCTACATGTATCCTGCAATAATGTTATTTGTATCAAGCAATTTGTCATATGATTTTCTCTATTTTTGCAGTTTTTATCTCCATGACAATACGTCACATTGAACGAAGGGTATTCTGTGCAATTATTGATATCGACAAAATCACTGCGTACAAATTAGTAATAGACTTTTTTTACGAATACAGGATTTTTTATTTTCGGCGATTAAGAGCTGTTCACAAGGAGTGGTATACCACTCTTGTAAATTAACGAAACTTTTAAATTAATCACTTAATGATAATGCAGATACTCGCATTTTATTAGCCTATCTCTTTGAGATCCTCGTCTACGCCGTGCGTACATCCAGTCGATAAATAGGTAATTCGAATCTAGGTTAATCATAAGAGAAACAGGTTACACGACCCATGGGAGCTGTTTATCGCTTTTCAACTCTTGTTATTTAATTTCAAAATAATAATATACTCACCAGAGGCTCGTTTATTATTTATTGTGAAATTAAAAATCTGTGTGTCGCAGTCGATAACCTGCCATATACAGTTTCCACTCGTTGTGAAACCGATATTTATTGCACTAACATAAGCAAAACAATGATATAAGCCTGATATCGTAGGTTAAACTTTTATCGTTGTTGATAACTTCGCTATACAGGTTACAATATACACTGAGTATATTTTGGAATTATTCTCTCAGCAATGTTAGCAAAATTCTATCTCTTGTATTGTGCGATTATTTTATTATTCTTTGTTAGTCAAATCTTTGATTCAAGGAAATGTTTCCAAATGCAATGTTATTCTAGCATAATTTTTTAACTTTTAAAAATATTATTACGACAATCGCATTGTATTTTCTGTCAGTGTTTTACACTTCAATATAAATCGATCCACTCTTAGCATATGAATACCAAAGTTAGATATTTGTATCACCAGAAAACCGAGTTCAATATATAACTAATTTGAAATATCCCGTGATTACAATAGTCTGGACTAAGTATCAGGATTTTCTGAAGAGAACATTGCGTAAATTACTAAAATAAGCATACCATAATAATGTGGTAACATTCCTGCTCACGGAGGTAAAGTTAGTTACTTATTCCTAAATCGACATTCAATATCAAACGACAAATCAGTAACTAACTTGACTAAGTTGTTTGATATTCAAACGACGACTAAGTAATTAACTTTACCTCCGTTTCCTGCTCCTCTTCCTACGGGGCATGTGTGTCGCAGTAAATTCGATACCCTCGTGCCTGTTGCAAGTATCATGATTTCTGTAGAGAGAATTTTTGTTGTCGTGTAAATGACTAAATCAAGGCTTCGTCCAAGCAAGGTTTAACTCGTCCGTCTTTAGATTTTATGGTCGCCATCATGAATTTATTCACCCATATAGTATAGGTGTATCTCAACTAGTTGTGGACCGGAAATTCAACGATGAGCTGGATTGGCATTAACCCGGATTAAAGTAAATAGATTCCGCGACGGGAAACGCACAACGAAGGATGGTCACCTTTTCGAAGCACCTGTTTCTAAAACTGTTCTGTAAAGTTGTTAGTGAAGTCCAAGGCTTTGCTATTTTGTTTTCTTTTTATCTTTTAGTTTGTTTCGAATTTGCCTTGTCCTTTTGGACTATGCACTTTTGATCTTTCAATGTATGGTTATTCTATAATGGACTCTGGACATATGGAAATAGAGAGGTGAATTGGCTATGACCTGTGAGGATTATTTTTATCAGGCTATAACTATCTGTGATCACGCTGGTTCACCATTACTGAAAATGAAGCATGGCATTATTTGACGACTTGAACCCCTCAGTCAATCTTGGGATCGGATGTTCATGTAAAGCTGTAGAATAATAAAAAGAAAATTCATGCCGTATAGATGAATAGCTACAGTGATCTGTGCAGGTAAGTTTAAATCGTCTTGCTAAACCACTTGGCCACGCAAGCCCCTTGACAAAATGTCTGAAAACGTCCGGTAGAGAAGTTTGATTTGATTTAAGAAGTGATTTAAAGCTCAGACTAACGTTTCGTGGAAAAGGCGTAACGTGGTCAAGCTTAGGATTTTTTTTATCTTTTGCAATTGTGCAAGTAACTCTCGGGGATATGACCAGCCAAGTTAGCGGCAAAAGTGCACTGAAATAACATAATTTATACTGGTGACTGATAGAACAGCTAAATCAATTCATTTTGATAAAGTATTGCTGCGTTCTGTTTGCGAGTAATTTAATTTCTTATTGGAATTATAATATAATTAGCGCCAATAGAAACGCAACACTTTCATTGATTTTCCATATTGTTAAATTTTAGCTTGTTCAAACTTCTTTTAATATCATTAAATTGTCCCACAATCTTGCTAAAAATCATTGTAATGCATGTTCTCGCAAGTTTTCAGCGATTTCTGATTTTTTCAATTTCAAGTTTTTAAAAATCGGCTTTTTAACCAAATAATGCAACACTTTATTCTGAACACCAAATTTACAGCAATAATTAAAGACTATCCAAATTCAAGACATTACTCTAACTTTTTGTTGATTTTTATTAAAAAATGGAAAGATCGTGCCAAATTAAGAATACTAATTTGTGACTTTAAATTAAGACCTATGTTTTAAATGGAAACAAAAAACTGTTGCTTTATTATCCTTGTTGAACAAAAAATCAGTTGGCAAATCAAGCAAATATTTGTACGTTCACATTTTGAACATTTCTTTATAACATTGCATTTCTGTTGGCGTTCTGTTGTGAATCCACAAGTTTACCAATGTTACATATAAGTAGCATTTTATATCCTGGATACTGAGTAATCTCTCATCAGCAGCAATTGAAAAAACATCACAGGGAATCTGATATTTCCACATGGCAGAAGAAGTACAGCTTCAAACAAGTACATAATATTCAATACACCAGTTGCCTTGACGTCATTTTCAATCAAATAAATGTAAGCAGTGCTTTTGACCTCTTGAAATGAATACATGTACTGCTGACCTAATAAAATGAATCCATTTTATTTGTAAAAGACAAAATGCCATCTGGCCTTTTTTTTTACACATTTGTGGTATCATTTCGTGTACCAACTGCCTTTGAGATGTTTCTACTCCAATCTATCCAAAATTCACGTTTTGTCTAATGCGACTTGTCATATGGCACAACTTTGCTGAATTGTGGGATTAAGAAGATGGTAAAATTATCAAGTGGATTTTGTTATTTATTCTGTTGAGGTACAAATTCATGCGCCAAAGATTTTAAGCTGTTTTACATTTTTTATTTGTATTTTCGAGCTATACATCTTAAAAAATATATCATAAATAAAATAAATACACAGTCCACAGTCCAGGTTATGTTATTATACGTAGTCCGTTTCTATTTCTTCATTTTTCCTCAGCTTGTGGAATAATTTCATGTAACAAATGATATTTACTTGCTTTTAATCCAAAAAATTTACTTTTAAAATAATGTTAAGAATAAATCATCTCAAATTCAGATTAGCTTTTAAACGAATCTTTCATTTCTCATCTTTTTACTTTTCGCCAAGAATTATTGCTAGCTATGTTCATCTAAAGTTCTGACCTGATTACACTGTCGATTTTCCAGGATATTTTTATAATGTGACTTAAATTATATTACAGCAATTGGATTTTTTGTAGCATAAATTCATGATTTAATCTGTTTTACATTCAACTTTTGTACTTCCGTTTTAATCAATTTAATACCTCATCGCGAATGCAGGTTTGTAAAATTATTTAAATTTTAAATAATTTTTGATAAATTTTTAAGCGAGAAATGATTTTAAGCTGTTTTAAGTCCAAAGGTAATTTAGCATAGTACCTAATGAATGAAAAACCAATCAAAATCCAGATTTATTCAATGGATTTTGTTTTAACAAATATTTTTTAAAACTGTTGGTTCATTTTCAATACACAAAAGTTTTGAAACTGTTTCACATTAAATTAAAAGTTTTACATCTGATATTTGGAAATAAATACGCAACCATGACTGTAGGTTATTTATAAAATACGAATTGTCTTCGCCAAAATTGCTACATCATTTGTTTTTTTTAAAGAATTCAAAGATACCAAGGACTGACAGCAATCAGAAGAGATACAAGACCATGGCCAATTCAGACAACATATAATTTCAAGTTTACTTATGTTTCTTTCTTACAATTCTGACTAATAAAATATTATATAATTCAAATCCTTGACATTTCCAAATTTATTCTGATATTCTTAATAATTTATAGTAGAATTTCAGGCATCAGAAATTAAAGCTGTTTTGTAATCAAAATTTATACTGTGCTTGAATAAAATGGATGAGAAATTACAAATCCAGTTTATTTTTTTTCTTAAAACCTAACTTGTATTTATTTCAAATTGTGCATGATTTGTAACAAGGATGTTATTTTATACGGTAAATTGTATCAAGCTAATTTATTATACATTTACATGTACAACTTTTTTTCGATCCCCTAAAAAGCACATAAGATATCTTAGATCTAGCTTTTTTATAATCCAGCTTATATTCAAAACTTTTTGATCTTTTCTCAAATTTGTTGTAAAATAACATACAACGAATTATTTTAGGCCTTTCTCGCCAGGAAATGATATTTCTCTCCTTAATAGGTGAATACAGAATCATATTCCATTCAGTTTTCGAAACTTAAATTATTGCTTCACAGGTTGCTATCGCTATCCTTTAAATAATCCATGTGACACATAATATTAAGCTTTATACTTTTGACCAAATTAATCAAAATTGCAATCCAATATCAAGGTTATTTTTAAAAGCAACATATAATCTATAAAACATTTACATTAATTGTGGTATTATATTATGAGATTATTTACTTGAAGTTGTTTCACATCTTTTCTTTTCTCACGTTTTTCCATGTTTTTGTTTACATTTATGCAAAAACATAAGAGAAGTAAGTTCGCAAATACAATTTATTCTTCTATCAAATCCCAAGTGTACATTCATACAATCACTAAGTTTTTGCTGATACACACGCAAAATGTCAATATATGAGCTAATAAAATGGATAAAATTTGTTTAAAGTAGGGTTATTTCCAGATGTAAACAAAAACTAATGTTCTTTTTCAATTGCTCTCGAAGTGTAATTTAGATGTCTCTACTTTACACGTGCCAACAGTCGTGTTTCCTGGATTATTCGTTGGTAGCTACACGCATATTAATACTAGAAGTCGACATCAGCATTAAAATTATAGTCACATTTTTCACAATTTTGAAACTATAGTCTTTAATCAGCGACAAAAGGTCCGTAACATAAACGAATTTGATGACAACATGTGTCAACCATTCAGTTACTTACTTAATCTGCTTTTCGGGTTGATTAGTAAAAAGGGAAATCAACTGAATTATTTAAGAACATTTAAAATATCTTTACAGTACAGGTTTGCTGTAGATTTGCACATCAAAATGACAATTTTGCCTTTAGATATCACCTCCTATTCTGTTTCAAGTTTGTTTGTGATTATCCAACCGTTTCCTTACAGCATTAGCTATTAACATATATGTGTCTTCTTGGAAACTTTGTGGCGAATGGCTACCAAATTGAAATTATTCTTAAATAATTATGTTTCATTATTATTTTCTTGCTCTATCTGTTTTTAATTGTGTTCGGTGTTTGCAAAAATGTTTTAAAAAATGAGTTGTTTAGACTTTTAGGCTTTGCGCAGTTTATATTTTTATTTGGTTCAAGTCCAGTGTAGAATACCTATACGAGAAATCAAAAGTTCATAGTTCGAAGAGACAAGACAAATTCAAAACAAACTAAAAGATAAAACGTAAACAAAGGAAGAAAACTTTGAATCCACGAACTCATTTACAATACAGGAGTGGTATCAGGTGCTCGGAAAATGTAAGCATTCCCTGTCTTGTGCGCAACAACCGTCGTGGAATCCTTAATCTCAAATCTAAGTTAATGTCAATCTAAGAAGAAGTCAACCTATTTTTATATTGCCTGTTACAGGTTTATAACTAGTTTAGATACACTGATACCATATGGATCAATTTCACTTTCAATAGGATTATAATTTGCCATTTAAATAAAAGATGTTGGGTATTTAATATCTCTTTGGCCTTGAATGTAGAAAGGTGAACAGACTGCCAAGTCACATGATCATAACTTAGGTGATCCTATTGTCATCTTTATTGACAGGTGTAAAGGAACAAGTTAACTTGCATGACTATAACACTTCGTTGATATTAAGATTATGATATTAAAGGATCATCAAAACAATGATCATGTGACTGGACAGTCTCTTTAGCAGATCATTTAAATGGTCCATGTTCACCTTTCTACTTTCAAGGCCAAAGAGCTATTAAATACCCTACATCTTCTTATAATCCTATAGTAAGTGAAACATGTAAAAGGAAATTTTCTCTAATATGCTAGAATATTATCCACAAATTTGAGAAGATTTATCATCATCATTTACATGGAATCTTATAACAGGAAAGATGATGAAACGTAATTTCAATTTATCTTTGCTTATTGTTATTAATAATTATAATCTCAAGGTAAAGCAATAGTCAGCCGACTGAAACTGTGATTAAAATTTAAAAATCGAGATTTATCAAAATCTTATCTTAATTTAATAATATTAAAGTACATTAAACAAAAATCAAATGCAAAGCATGGAAAATCTGGGGCTATTGAGTAATAATGATTTTAAAAATATCCATTATATACGCTAATTGTGGCTTATATCTAATTTCAATACTCCTTAGACTCTTACTGTTTTAAAATCCGAAGAAGTTTCTAAAAATTACTAGAAATAAGGCTTTAATCAGTATCATTGTATATTAATGGTGCTTTGACACGACAATTTAATTGAAAGATATCCCTGATAATCAAGTGTTGTTAAGCAAGAAATATCTTAATAGTTCTTGTCAACACATCTAAAAGTCTGATTACTAACATATATAGACTAATTAATAATTATTCATTTGCACAGGATGAGTTCAAGCTTGCAGGGCAGTCACTTACTTGCACTTTTTGTCTCAGAACCGGAAATGGTTAAAAGGTTTAAAATTGATTATATTGAACCATTCAATTATTTTATCAACAAAGAAGCGTAAAACAGTATCTGGCAGAAAAACAGAAATTTAAAAGCTACGACTCTACATCACTCCGGAAGTTTTTCGGTCAGCATTATGATTTGGTTGATCTATACGAAATATCCATTTCGAAGATGACGATGGATATCTTCCGACTCTCATGAATACAAATCCGTTCCTATACCGGTTGTGACTAACATCGGTTGTGACTATACACCGCCTTTGACTACTGAGTAAGGGCTCATTTATACTTCCAAAGCGATCGTCGCGCGACTGACGAATGGATTGACAAATATGAAACATCCATTTCCCATATGACAATGGATATCTTCCAATAGTCGTGCTAACAAAACCGTTCCTACGATTTGGACTATCCCCTATTGCGACTATACATCAATTCTTTCGAGTAACCCGATGGGTGCCATTGGTGGAGCAGAAGAAACTAACACTTCAGGAGCACCTGAACTCATCCTAGTTTTTGTAGGGTACGTGTAACTCTTGCTTTAGTTTACATTGCACTGTTGTTCGTACTTTGATTCCATTTTGTTTCTTCTTTTGTTGGCCATGGTCTTGTTTGTCTTCAGATTGAACAATTTCTGTCTAGTATCTACGAATTCATTTTTCATAGTCTTTTGTTTAATGGGTTTGCAAGCTATGGTTAGGGCAAACGATTGGGAAATGATATTTTGTTCCAGTATTGAAATTCGAAGCTATCAGACAAAATTGAACACATCTATCAAATATAAAAATAGGATTGTAACTGTTAAAATTATCAAAAAATTTAAAAGACTAAAAACGATTGAATCTTTTGTAACGAAACAACTTCTATCAAGATGAAATATTAAAAGATGTAATCAGAATCAAAATAATTGTTATTCGTCAAAAAAAAGTCAGTTACCTCATTCAATGATTCGCTATAAATCACTATATATTTTTGATACATTTGGAAATGATTAAAACGATAATTTCTTTAATTTAGTGTCCTATTTATCAAGTGCAACACCCTTGATATTTGCTTTATGTGTTGCCTTTTAGCATTACGAACATGTTGAACTTAGCTTAAGAAATAACACTGGCAGGAGAAAAAGATGAGAACCATTTAATGTCCTTGCAATCAAAGTAACTTATTGGGCTCGAGGCGATACGTCAATTTAATGACTTACAGATGTGATTTTGAAAGTCCGACTAAAAAGTGATTCATTTCACTTAATGGCTATCTATTCGACACATTGTAGATATTTCATGGAAATAAGTATATTATATGGTTTAACAACCATTTCCATAAATTTAACGACGGCTTTTCCTCTTCACTTTCGATTACAAAAATATCACAGGTATGAGGATTCTATATGTATGATATTCTCAATTCAAATAACTCATCATATTGGTTCGTATCTTGCTTGGTTGAAATATTGTTATAAACAATGTTAATTGTTCAAGTTACAACTTTTCGAAACGTGGTGTTTATCAATTTTCTTATTCTTTTTAACATTTTGTTTTTAAAAATGACTTTGACATATCACTGTCACGGTTTGCTTTTAAGTAATAATCAAGAGATTTCAAATTTGGATAATGCAGAAGTTCATTGAACCAATTCTGATTTCAAACAATATGATCCTATTCAATATTTTAAAGTCATGATTTTACATCGATAATGACATTAATAAGTTGATCACGAGTGCTGCAAATAAAACTGCTTTGTAAAGGATTTCATGGAGACCAGTTTTCTACCATTCGCTTTTTTTCTTCTTTTTTTTTCTTTTTTTTTTTAACTTAAATTCTTTCGAAAATGTATTGTCTTTTTAGATAAATACAACATTTCCTATGTAGAGTATATGAATTTCAAATAATCTCGTTAAGGTTTTCTTCTTTAGACATAATCAAAACTTCTGGCAATCTGTACTCTAATCGTAATTTCTTATGTTCCTATAGATAAGAACTTAAATAGTCGTATACGACCACGTAGAATCTACAAACTGTTATTATATAAACTTGTCAAATTCATGGCAACAAATACATGTACTTGACAACATTTATTTTTAACATGCAAGCATAATTTTGGGATAAAATGATATAAATGCAGAATTATTAATGTTTTTTTCTCTAAATACGCAGGGATAACCTATTTTGTATCATCTTAAATGATTGTCCATGAAAGAGACATTCACTAAATGACAGTCGAACTTTTACAGTTCCTTCAACAATACGGCCTTCGACAATGAACCACAGTCCACACAATAACGGAAGTTGTAAAAGGCCACGGAATACAAAATGTGAAACTATTCAATAAAACACGACAATTAACCTAATCTATTGACAAATTTTTGACTAATTGAACAAAGACAACAACTGGACTACAGAACCCTGGCATGAGAAAGGCACATAAGAAATTATTCCTCGATATAATCCCGTGTTTGGTATTTCTTAAACAGTTGTGTAGGCCTCCGACGTCTCATTATCTTTTATAGTATTTAGTAAAATATCTAAGTTATCTATCAGTCTAACATTTAACAGTCTGACATTGTCTTTAACGTACTCTTATAACTTCACTTTATTATACACCATTTAGAGTCGTTGATTCAGGTCTTATTAATTATTTGGTTTTTATAAATTTTTGTTGCACTTCTGTATATAAGTTGTTATTAACCTTTTTACTTTATTTGGGACAATTCAAATGTCAAGAAAGGAATTATATTGTTGTCCATTTCGTTGTTAAAATAGTCATTTATTAATAACAATAACTGAATATTCCATATATTTTTAGGTTAGTTATAACATACAACCTTCAACATATTCAACGTTTTTTTTTTCCTTTTTGCGGATTTTAACATTGCATTATTTAACTTAAAAGTGAAAAGTAAAGTTTTTCCATATTTTTGACAAAATGTTAATTTTTTGTTTATTTTTCAATCATATATTTTTACTTAACTTTGAAGGAAATTCAGAGAACATTATGTTCGATCATAATTATTTACCAAATATCAGTTAATCTGCAAAAAGTTTTTTTTTCGAAATGTACAAAATATTGATAAAGAATCTGATTTCTAGTTTTGAACACAATGATTATCTTCCCCCTGTCTTGACTACAAATCCGTTCCTATACCGGCTGTGTCTAACATCGATTTTGACACCGGCCTTGTTTACTGATCATGACGGCGATTGCAGGAGCTACCCTTCCAAGCATCTAAAATGCAATCTAGTAGTTTAGGCTTGGTGTTACTCCAGCTTTAGTTTTCAATTACTATTCTATGTTTCTGTTTGCTCCTTTGGTGTTTTCGAATTCTCTTTCGAAATTTCATTAAGCATGAGCATAGAAATTATCTAAATAATCGCAATTTCATTTCACTGTCTAATCTTAAATTGTCTCTGTTCCAAAATGTAGATGTTTATATATGTATCGACTTCAACACTTACTTGATGCAATTGGTTTTATGTTTGGTTTTATGACATTTTGTCTCGCACTGTCCAAGATTTAGGGTTGAATACTTACAAACATGTTTACCCCGTCACATATACTTTTTTACTGGACGTTTCTGTGCATAGCCAGAAACTTGTGAATCAGAGGATGTCATTGTTGTTATTTTAAAGTGTTACTTGTTTTACAGGGTACTCTTTTTTAACAGTGTACACTTCTTTGACCACCATTTGTCACATTAGTTATAATAAAATTTAGTTTGGTCCTTTGGCAGCTTGCGTTTAGGTGCAGATATGGGTCCAATTTTAGAGGCCTAAAAGAAATTGAAGATGTCTGTAATGTTTACGTCTTGGGTGGTTGTCTCATAGACAATTACACCACATTTATATCAAATGTTTACGTAAAATGGTATATATATGACAAATATGTTTTAAATTGTTTGGACTTCATTGTATATATGACCAACATGTTTTAATTTGTTTTGATTTCATTGCACTATTCAGATTTCCTGTTTTCGTTGTCCAAACTTTTCTTAAACCATAATACTCAAGTGAACTTGTAATACGAATAACAATTTGGAATCTAGACGATTAGTAATTGTATATATAATGAAGCTGTATATTTGTAGGTAATCAACTGCCTTGTTGTATAACAACAATAATCACAGTGATTCACGAACATCATAGAAGTTTCATTATTTCTGATTACAAATTATTAGTCATCGGTACAGTTAAAGTTTAAATTACTTAAGATTATCTGTACTCTTACATCAAAACAAAAATTTCGAATAAGTATTTTAACGAAGAGTTCAAATTTTGCTTATGCTAAATATATATCCTGGCCAGGATTAGTATTGATGAATGATTAATTCCGTAGACGATTGTATAGGCCAGGATTAGGTATTGCTGAGAAGATTGACTCCGTTGAGGATGCATAGGCCAAGAATAGATATTGATGAAAGGATACTAACATTGTGTGGTACGATCATATGGTGTTTCTTTTTAAAATCGTTTAACAACATCTGAGTTTACATCTCGTTTTGTTATGAGTGGTTGCTTAACCTTTTTTCTTTGTTGTTTTATTACATTTCGATGGTTTTCACATCGGTTCACTGATATTATATGAATATCTTTGATAGAAATGAAAGTATACAAAAGTGTTGTTTTTAAATTTAAACCAAGATTAACTTTTAATTCCAATTTTGGACAGGGATATTGTCGTCCCAAAATCTGTTTGGTACTCAGTTCCCTTGAGAGCTATTTTCCCACTTAAAACACGGTATGACCAACATTTCATTTTCCATCTACTTCGCCAACCAAGGCGAAGAAATTTTGTTTTAGGTCTAACACATCTTTCCTGATTAATTCGGACGAAAATAATTTCATTTTTACATTTCTCCTCGACACTTGTGGCCCTTTTTACAGCTCAATATATTTGATGGAAAAATTTTTTATTTAAATTATTCCAGTATCGTCAGCATTAAAACATGATTTGTTGTTAATATTATTGGCAGATAAATACTATTTAAATTGCCGTTGCACGCCAATATATAAGATTCTACAGAATGATACCAGTCAAGTGTAGTATATTGGACTTTAACATCTGAAATGTTGAAATTAAAAATAATTAAAATTACACGGAATATTACCGACATTAAGCATTGGCATTTCTCTAATCACATTGACATGGTCTCCTTAAAATTTATTTGTAAAAAAGTATAAGAGATATATAAAAGACAGATATGGTATGATTGTCTATGAGACAGTAATCCAAAATCATAAACTTCTATAGGTTTTCTTAGGCCTTAAAAATGGACAGATATCAACACTCTACGTGAAGCAGTGAAAGGCCACCAAAAAGTATAGTGGCGGGGTTAAACATTTTTGTGACTCAACCGTCCACTTACCTGGATCAGTTGTGTAACAAACACTAACATTTAAGACTTTTTAAGGTTTAGATATCAAAAATGAAGCTCAAATCTAAAAACGATACGAGAAAAATATCAAAATATATATTATGTAAACAAATCCGACCACAAAGTTACAACTTTGCATATGAAGGTTTCTTTTTCCAAGGTAATTCTCAATATATTAATTACACATTATAACAGTTTCTTGATAAGAGCCTATATTAAAGGACAACAAACAAGCTAATTTACCTGCGCGCAGTTGCACTTTTATGCAAATATGAATTGGTTAATAGAAATAACAGTATAATTTTTCAAATCTTGAGCTTTGATAGCTTTAAATGTTCTTTTTCAAAAGAATCTACCAAATATTGAAACAATATTTGGTAGTGTTATTTCTAATACATTATTATTAATGTTGTTTGACCCAAGATATTAAAGGCACATCAATTAGGTATAACCGATTCCTTCCAACATACGGACATTGACCTACTGAATTTTCTCATTTTACTTAAAATGCCAGGAATATCAACAACAAAAAACAATCCTGAAAATTTAAACAAAGTTTTCACATAATTAACTGACCCTTGGATAAGAATTCTAAGTGCATAGTTTTAAACAGAAAACAAAAACTAATTGCAGAGAAACAGTATGATTTGAGTACGAAAAGGATATCTTCTATTCACGTAAACTGCAGATGCAATTACAATATATAATTTGCAAAATAATCTGAAAACAATTTAAGTCTGGCGATGCAATGGCTTTGATTAAAAAAAAAAGACACAATCAAGCTTTATGTAGTAAAACACAAAGAAATTTATATATATATATAGAAAAAAAGAAAAAAAGAAAGGAGTAGTAAATATCGCTTCATGAGTGCAGTGACAGCAAAAATTAATTTTACTGATGTTTCTGCATTAGAGTCATATTTATCGACAGTTTAGAAAAACAGGATGTGGTATTAGACACTATCAATAAGACACCCATTCGAAATGTGTAAATTAAAACATCTACAGCTTAACCTAAAGCCTTCAATAATGGACACATAAGATATTCAAAATAAAAACTATCGCTCAGGTAAGTATACAATGTAACATTTAATCATAAAACAAAGACATCCACTGGACTACAGGTTGCTTGCTTGGGACAGGCACATTAAGTATGTGCCGCGGGATTGAACAAGTTTGTGAGTACTCAACCATCTCCTTTACCTGGAACCGTGGTTAGATAAAACGACTTTAAATCCAAGGGCATTAGATTTAACTTTTGAAGTCGATACATTGCTTGTAAGAATTACTGAGTAAAGCTTTATTTATTCTTCTGAAACCCATAAAGCCATTTAATGACCCGAAATATCAGTTTATCCTTTCACGTCTGGAGTAAATTGACCAAATGATTGACAATATTATTGATAATATGTTGTTTGGCAAGGCATTCATTCTCTGTCTATTTAATTGAGAACGGCATCTGTGTCAATTGCCAACCTTTGTTTTATGTTATGACCATTGTGCGAGTAGTTTCTTAAGAACATTGACACGGAATAATTCCTTGTATGAAAATTAAAAAACATGTATAATGGTAGGTTTTATTATTAACATAGAATTTTTAAAATATTGAAATGTATAATTAATTTAAGTGTAAACATCCATATCTATGGATTATTTACAAAATTCGAGTTTAGTATGAATAAAGAAACGAGTTTTATGGGCAGCTGGACATACCCCAGAAAAAAACATCTAAACGCTTACACCGGCAAGCAGGTTTTCATTGCGTTTAAAAATAATTATTGATATATATCTAAAGGACGCCTTGTGACTTATTTTAAATATGAACAAATGTACGAAGATTTGGTTTTAATGTTGTCTTGGTACAAGCTTCATTTGGATGCCAACCGACCAAGATGGCCATAATTTTTTTATTATACCAAACAATTTTGTGAAAAAAAATAGCTGTCGCAACCTAGCAATATAATGTTTAGAATTGTCGAGGGTGACAATACTATTAAAAACTTGTTGTCGCCACCTTGTGGGAAAATATTTGGAGTTGTCGAGGGTGCCAATTCTGTTAAACACATTGTGCCACCAACTAGCGGGAGATTGATTTGGGTTGTTGAGGGTGACAACAGTATTATACAACTCGCATGATGAAACGAGGGAAACATCGTAATAGTAAAGGTCATGTGACTGCAGATTGAACCAATCATTTAGACATATATTTATAAAGAAGTTGAATAGTCCACAATATTGCACCCACTGCAATATTGCTCTGAAAAAGCGAGTCATTGATTTGAAAATTGATTGTTTTAGCATTTTAACGGTTTGTCATACAATAAAAGGGTTATTGCACGAATTGCAAGCTCGTGCAATATAATATTCTACTTGGGACAATATTCACCAATATTCGTGCAATAACCCTATATTACCTAGTCTTTTTAAAAAAAATAGCAAGTATTTAGAACTTCACTTTATTCATTTGACTGTACCAATTAATTTTAAGACACATATAACAGAACGTTATAAAACCCAGGGGTCAGGACGGAAACGTCGAAGACATCACTTTGGATATTATTGTATTATAAATTAATTACAATTATTAGGAATTAAGACTGGATGCACAGCAATATTTTACATTTATTTACCTTGCAGAAGTGAAATATGAAATTTTGTTTACCCGAAGAAGGTCATGTTTCCCGAAGGCTTGACCGAGTGAAACATGACTTTTTGAGGGTGAACAAATTTTCATATTTCACTTCTGCAAGGGAAATGAATGATTTATTCCACCATGTCTAATATTTGATAAAAAAGACATGGGGAAGATTTTACTATCAATCAACCTTGGTACTCTCTCGATCAATCAGATAACGTCATTGTATCTTCAATGTTAGTTCAGTGGAATAACATTAAATATAATATTTTGTGACAATGTTTAAGGAATCCATGATTTAAGACCTTATTTATAGCCGTCATTACAGAAATCGAAACTATTGCTGTTGATCATATTGTAGCATGATAGTTAAAGAAATTTGCAAACGATAAATATGGATTATTATTTACGTCTAAAAGAGCAAAACTTATAAGTGGTTTTATTCTTGGTTCTGTAATATTTGTTTAGTTTCCTTCGTACTATTTTCTCTCTAATTTTGTCATATTCTTGAATTTTTATTTTTATGGTAACATAATCATTTTGACACATGATTTTCAGATGTTCATGTAAGCAGTTTAGGCATTGATTTAAACATATGTTTAAATAAGTTCTTCTTGAGAGCCTGATATTTTGTTTGTACAAACATGTCAAATTTTAAATCTGATAATAGGATAATAACTTGTAAAGCGCATTACAACAATTGGTATACAAATGCAACGTAAATGATATGGATTTATATTCATAACACTATTGCAGAGTAAAAAAGTTAGCGATCTCTTATAATAAATATACTCGTGGGACATCTTACATGATAACAGCGTTCGAATTCTTGAAAATGTTTAAACACGATTTATCATCACGCTATTTTGATATCTTTTTTGAACAAAACACCTCTAAAAATTGAGTATTTTTACCGAAAATGTTAAATTCTTGTCAAAATAGTCAAATATACCCTTTTATTTTGTCGAAATGACGAAAAGTATACCAGAAAAAAATAATGAATTATTAAAAGACGATTATCAAACAGCATTTTCAAAACAACTTATCATTATGTCATAAAATCTTAAATTTGGGCCAAATATGTGGCCCTAACGTACATACTCTTTTATCGTTATTTCTAGTACTCCCTAGTGGGATTTGATAAATTTCTATTTGTTCTCTCTCGTCTTGAATTGACTACTCGTTAAGGAAGGTTTGAGATCCAACTAGTTTAACTTCATCACATGTCTCATATGCCTGTCCAATTTAAGAAATTGTGATCCTGGTTTTGTTTTCGTGTAACATGTTTTGTTACATGTACATTTTTGATAATATTCAGGTGCAGTATTTTTACGTATATACCTTAGTAACATGTATCTAAGGCGATTTAGAGCTTTTCACAAGGTCTAATACAGCCTTGAAGCCCTTGTGGAGACCACTCGATTTTTAAATTCACTCTGTTTTTCATGTGTAGGAGTGCAGTTTATTTTATAATTATATTATATATTTAATTTATAATATTTCATTAAATATGTGAGAGTCTAAAAGATAAAAGATTGCAAAGCGCTTGAACCGTACGGAATTCTCTCGCTCTATACAGGTGTTATATGAGACACAGATGAGCATCAAACACGTGAGATAATGTAATGAATACCGAACAATCGAATTATATATATAGCGACAGATATTTAGCTGATACTTTTATAGACAAAAATTTAAAAAACAACATTGCACGTAAAAAATTGAAAAATAAAAATTTTGAAATATAAATGTTATCCATCAGATCAAACCAACACTCTTGTATCAGTCCATATAAGCAACTATCCTTTTCAATAAAATACTGATAGAATGTAAAAGTCCTGGAGAAGCGTTTCATCTGAGAAATATACAATCCGTATGGAGTTGTGGCTTGAATTTTTTCAAGATATGAACGAAAAGTTAACAACTGTAAAATCAATGTCATCTCTTCTGTCATAAAATTTTGTTCTTAACCCGCCCTCACTGTTTATTTAAGGTAACGTCTAGATATGAAGCAAACTTTTCTATAACTGTTGTATTTTTGATTTCAAGTTTAATTGGATAGATGCGGTCAACATAGTCACCAAATTTAGAATAATTCAGCGGAGGACCACATATCACGCTTTGGCATCAAAAATGTATCCAAAAATATTTGCCATTATAGAATTTGCCCTCTAATTGATTACTAATTTCTTATCTCGAATCTGTGAACCAATATATCTAATCTGACATTTCCAATTTCGTAGATTCAATATTGAACTTCTAACATAGGACCTGGCATGATCATTCCGGGATTAAGTACATTGCAGGCAAATATTTTTGCCAAGATAGAAAAGTATCTCCCTTTTATATCTATTTGTTAGACGGGTCGGTATATTTCATATCAATTGGTCTTTTATTTCTTTGTAAAATATTTTATGTTGAGTTTCGATTTTGTCTTGTAATCAGCTTTGCAGTATTTATCGACCTCTCCCGTCTTGGTTTAATATTGAATAATAAAATTCAAGGATAGTGTTGTAGTGTAATCGGTTTGAGAGAATAAACGTTTTCGGACGTTCTCTACATTATTTTTACTTTTTACTTTTGTTTTTGGAGAAAAGGATCATTAAAGATTGGCAGAAAAGTCAAGCGAATCCAGAGAACAAAAACCCAAAACTAGTACCAATGTACTTTATGAAAAAATGACACCTATAGAACCTTGAGAAATTTTATTTCTATCGAAAGCTACTGTACTAGATGCAAGAAACTTAACTGAAAACAGGCACCACTATTACTAGTTAGGAAAATTAATCTCAAAATAAAAAATCGTTAAAAAATCATTAAAAATATAAATAAAAATACTGTTCCCAATTTGTTATTTTCATAATAAAGTAATATATCACGGGACTAAAAATAACATGAACCCAGTATTTCCTAAGGTTGCACCTATAATCTATCAATCCGTCACTTACGTCGATAGTGAATACCGAGTTCAGAAGGTGCTTGCTACTAATCAGCTTCCTCAGCGGCTTATGAAACAAAATAATTTCACATTCAATACTTAAAATCGTCTTGAATTGACATTAAGTGTTATTAAAAGTTTTACGAAAGTAAATACTAGGAACTTCGATCACACTTGTGGAATATATTTCATGATTCAATAAGGTTTAATCCAAGAATCAAGATAATTTGGCGCCCAACAAGCCCAGCACATATTCATTTTTTCTAGAATTCCCGTTAAATGACTCGATTGCCCGAAATATTTTCAAACGACGAATAACATGTTCTACATAAACCCTACCATTTCTTGTTTCTGCATTGCAGTGGTTTAATATCAAGGGGATTATACTTTATCTCCGTAAGATACGAAGGGAATTGTATAATCTATATGTGTCTTTAGGGATACTTCCATGAGCTCACCTTTAATAACTGTGTGCATTTATAGAGAGATATCTTCTTTTTGTATGTATTTTAATCCAGTGTAATACTTGTAATTCAGGGATTGTATATTCTTATTTGTTGAATTTCTGATAGATTTTAATAGTTCGACTGTTACTACTTTGGTTACTTTTAATTTTTGTCTTTTGAATACTCGTTGGGGGAGGTTTGAGTACCCACTAAACTAGTTCAATGCCCATCCCATGTCTCATGTGCCTATCCCAAGTCAGATATTGTGGTCATAGATAAGTCTTGTGTTAAATGTTTTGTTAAATGTGCATTTTTGGATAATATTCAGATAAGAGCAGTTATATTTAACGAAAACACGATGTTTTAATTTGGTAGATTGCGCTATTAACAAGGAGTGGACTTCTATCCTTGGGTGAACCTCTAGAGTTTTAATATCCTCTGTTTCCTTGTTGTTAAAGTGCAGTCGGACATTAAGGACATAACTCTTCATTTTTATACAACATATTTCCATCATCTAAGTTCGTGTCTGAATTCAGTTTTGAACCTAAAAGTACTTTAACCTGAACTTTATAACCTATCATTTAGCTGTGCTAAATAGCATCTATGATGTTTTGCAACTTGTCTGAACTCTGCTGACTACTTCTGACAGTACAAATATTTGTAACAAATACGATTTCCAACAAAAATTTAACGTCAGACATCTCCTCAAGTAATATTACAAGTTTGTCTCTTTTGAAATGATCTAAATTGATTGAAACACTTTAATAATCTTTGAATATTTGTAATAATAGAAAGAAATTTATCACATAAAAAAAGAAACATATTGCTATGCTTCTAGAAATCGAATGCAAAAACCTCTAGAAAGCATTTAGTGTATAAAAATAGGAGGTGTAGAGTGATTGTGCACGAGTCCAGTGTATAATACTCATGTCAGAGATCAAAAGTACACAGTTGAAAGAGATAAGACCATTTCGAAACAAACTAAAAGATAAAACGAAAACAAAGGGACAACGGCTTAGAATCCACGAACTCTTTTACAAAACAGGATAGGGATTTTTTTTCTGTAAATTTTTTTCTTACATGTACATTTTTGATAATATTCAGGTAGGTGCAGTATTTATTTACATGTTCATGTACACGTTTTGTTATTTAGGGCGATTTGGAGATTTTCAAAAGGAGTATTAGATCCTGTTAAAGGCTTTTGGAGAACACTTGATTAGTAAAATTCCCTCTGTTTTTCATGTGGTAGGAGAGCAGTATTTCTAACATTTACCTTATAATATTTCATTTAATGTGTGAGAGTATAAAAGACAAAAGACTGCAAAGCGCTGTGTATTGTGCGGTATTCTCTTACTTTAAATTTGTGACAACTCTACAATATACCTCCACCCACCGGATCTCTGAAGCATCAGATGATACAAGGTTAACATGAAAATCAAATAAACGTCTGAAAATTAACCTAACAGTGTTAGGGATGAATTTTGTACCTGCAAATTTTTGTTGTTCCCTCAGTGGGATTCGAACGATAATTTTCAGACATATACATATAGCAGTTATTTACGGTGAAGAGAATATGTTTCTCGAAATATATATATATACCCTTTTTATTAATATGTGTTTCATTTATCTCGTTGCAATTTGTTTAAGGTCTTGACTAAAAGATTTGAAATAAATCAATAAACCACAAGGGAGAATTTGAGGTAAGAAGAAGCGTTTAGAGTTAAACTGTCGCCAAGCGGGGGAAAGCAAAAACTTTTTCGTTTTCCTATTAATTAAAAAAAATTATAGGTATTTTGAAGATCTTTTTCCTCTTCACTGTTCCGGAAAAAGATGAAAGTAATCGTTCTGCGTAGACACGGAAAGACCAGATACAACTAGGGTACAAGTAATTCGAATTTGTAAATTATTGATTATTTGCTGCTAAAACTTATACCAGCAAAAACGGAACGGCAAAACAACTCAATATTTCGGCTTTAAATGCCTGATTTCAAATTAGAAAGGCATGTTAATGCTGTAGGTACAAAACCCGATTTATTGTGCAATGGAATCATTTTACCTCTATCAAAACTGTCGCCAAATTGGGGCAACGCGAAAACAATATTCGTTTAGCTATAAACTCGAAGAAAATTGTATGTATTTTGATACATTTTACCTCTTTACTCTTCAGGAATCATTCTGCGTAGACATGGAAAGACCAGATACAAAAATGGTGCAAGTAATTTGAGACCAAAATTTTATTTGGGACCAAAGTGCACTACGCGTAAACATTGAAAAAATAACAAAAAAAATGAGATCTGATATATTTTAACACATCTAAAAGAGGACCAGTAGGTAGATTTAAAAACTAGATAATCATTTTTATTTAAATAAGTTATAACTTTAAATAATGATAGCAATGAACAATAATAGAAGTGTGCAAATAGGACAATATTCTACATACTACATGTATTTAGAAATGTCGTCTATTCTTTAAATACTAACACTTCGCAAAAGTTTCATTCGTCATAATAATAAAAGTCCTCAGCATTTTGATTCCACATCCCAACTGAGTACACCCCGTTAACGTCAGGCTTTGTATCTGCATGCTTTAAATGATCAACTGAAAGAAAAGTAGTTAAATTACGTGATATTCAGAGAAAAAAAAACTTTCTTACTGGATAAGGTACCCTAACGTGATTCTTTCTTTAACATGCATTTAAAATTGTTGATGGTATTGTGAGAAGAATACCAACAATGCAAGGGATATTGTTTAACATTCTAGTCAATTGACCGATTAAGAAATTCGATTTTCGTACTCGTAAAACGCATTGCACAATCTCCTCGTAAATGACGTCTTAATCAATTAAAATTAATCAGAACAATGGCGTACCCAGAATTCCTCTGTATTTCTGAAACAGTCCATTGAAAGGAAAATAACCTGTTTCCCCTTTTTTGTTTATCTTTTTATTTTTTACTGACTTTTAACCATTGCTGCAATAATATTAATTATACGTTGAACAAATTATAATAATAGTTCATGTTTTCACAATCTTTTATGTATCGATTGTGTCAAGTTTGCGTTAAAAAAACTGAGACGATCGTTATAAAAAAATTACCAAAAACCACGATTTTG
>JAULBM010303187.1:0-14645 GCA_032357055.1 Geukensia granosissima
TTGATACCAAATCTTTATATTTATGAAAGAATTTAGTGAATGTTTTAATCAATTTGTTGTAACGAAATTCTTGACTTAATAATTTTTCAGTTATACAGAGATTGCGTTCATCCAAGCAATGTTTTGTATCATTGGTCTTTTTTATATAAAAGGGGTAAAGGGGTAAAAATGTGATTTTGCAGCTGATGGGAATTTTTTTTTTTCATCTGATTTTGATGGGATTTTTTTCATTTCATTCATCTCATTGAGAGCTTTCAGTAATATGTCAACATATTTTCTCTATCTCTTATCATTTTTTAGCTTAAAGGGGGTCAGAGTGAGGAAAAATTCAATTTCGTATAATATGGAAAAACTTTATTTTTCATTGATTTTTGATGTTTTTTTCAAAATCATTCCTTATGAAAAATGCAACCAAAAATAACACTACTTTAATTGAGGACAATATAAAATGATCACTTATTTAGTCATATTTGTGTGCCCAGCACCTTAGTGTGCACATTACATTACTGTGTCCAGCACATTACTGTGTCAAACACATTATTGTGACTAGCAAAATATTGTGTCCAAACTTACCCCAAAGGATCTTTTTAAAACTCTGTTTTATTTGTATTCAAGTTTTAAACGAACTTTTCAAATCGGCAGCACTAGTCAGCACTAGAGAGATCTGACTTAATTATATCACCGACTGGAAAAAAATTTCCTTTGTCAATGTGTTTTGTTCATGATAATATTCTGTTTGGGGTCAATATTGGAGTACCTTTTCAGGTATTTTGGATATTGAAGAAAAATATTGTGGACTATTTTAATATCTAAATAAAATATTAGATTAGATGACAATTCTGTTTTTAATATACTGTTGACAAAAATTTCATATTCATAAAATATTGACATAAGATATTTAATTCTGCCAAAGTTGTTATGATTTTTTATTAAAATTATTAATTTTAAATAAATATCAGTGTGAAGTAAAGGACGATTTTAATGTTTATCTAACACGGATTGTGCCAACTGCATTTAGGAGAAAACCATGTTGTAATAGAGATTTTTGTTAGTAAATTGTAGATTTTACTCAAACAAAACGGATAATAAAGGCGCTATTTTTTAAGAACTTTTTTCTTGCCCCATGGGAAATCTAGTGAATCAAAATTCAACAGCTTTACGAGATATGAAGTACACAATCCGGGAAAAATATGGATTTTGTCTTTCTGACATAAAAGGATATTCCATATTTATTTCTTTTAAATAAAGCTTGAGTAACACGAACCCTATGAAAAGACGGGCATGCTAGCTCGTGTGCTCCGGGACTCTTCTTCACTAGTGACTACCGTAGTGCAAGTCCAGGAAGAATTCCAAAATTCCTCGTCTGAAAAAATACACCAGACAAAAGAAACAATAACAAAAAGCCATCTTATTTAAGATTTCAGTAGGTAAAGTGTCATTATGTTCATCACGAGTTTGGAAGATCCCCTGTTTGAGTATTAATATTAAAAGTAAAATGATGTGGAGTAAAAGTCAGAGAAACCGCACTCCAGCAAAGAGAAAAACAGAGGGAATTTACAAATCTAAAGGTCTCCATGAGGCATTCAACAAGGATGAAATTCCACTAGCTCTAAAGCGCCCCAAATAAATAAAACATGTGCTCCTCTTACTTGAATATTATTTAAAAACACATTTATGACAAGGAAAACCTATGACCACAATTCCTGACTTGGACAGGCACATGAGACATGTGGTGGGGTTGAACTAGTTTAGTTGGATTCCAAACATCCCCCAACGAGAGGTCAAAAATAAAATTCAAAGAAAACAAAAACAGACTAACTATGAAAAGCAAACAGAAATTAACACAATCCGACTAGAAAGTATCCGAATTACAATAATTATACTAAACAGAATAAACACAAGAACGAGATACCTCTCGTAAATGCTCTCAAGCTCAGGGTAATATTCCTGATGATAAGACATAAAGACTCTCAACACGAGATGTCATCAAACACACTACGTCCGACGATTTAATACTGTGTTGTCAATAAACGTGAGTAAAGACAAGATGAATGCGATGCCAAATTTATTCATATCTGAGTAAGTAAATTAATACCTGGATAAATGTTCTGACTACAACGTCTAGTATGTATCCTTGTACACACATTATTTGGTATACAATGTATGTGTTTTTACTCCTCCTGTGCAAACACGCGACATTTTAGAGTAGAAAAAATGAACGATTGGTTCTTATTCACATGCGTTATGTGTGTAGTGAAGAGACATGTGTTCTGTGTGTGGTGTAGTGACATATGTTTATATGTGTGGTGGAGTGCATGTGTTATGTGTGTGATGGAGTGACATATTTTTACATGTGTGGTGGAGTGCATGTGTTATGTGTGTGATGAAGCGGCATGTGTTATGTGTGTGGTGATGTGATTTATGTTAATATGTGTGTGGAAGAGTGACATATGTTATGTGTGTGGTGGAATGACATGTGTTATATGTGTGGTGGAGTGACATATGTTTATATATGTTGTGGATTGGCATGTGCTATGTGTGTGGTGGTGCACGTGTGACCTAATTTATGTTTGTGGTAAGGCAACGACCATCTTCTTATCTGGGGGGGGGGCTGGGATTTTCATTGTGTTCATAAAAAAATTTTCAAAACCTACCCCCGACAAAATATTTTTTTCTTGTGATAAGGAAAGCAAAAATCATTTCACTACCATGACATTTTCGAGATAACGCGGTTTTTTCTTTTCCAATCCATACACCCCAATCGCAGATCACCAGGTGTTTCGAACATCTAGTTTTTTTCTGGCAGGTGACAGCATGATTTTTTTTCAACTACAATGCAAAGTCTAAAAATTTTTTCTGTCAGCTAGGCCATTAATATATTTTTTTTTAAATCCCAGCCCACCCACCCCCCCCCCCCCAAGATAAGAAAATGGTTGTTGCCTAAATTGACAATGGATTATGTGTGTGGTGTAGTATGTGTGTGGTGGTGTGACATATATTACATTATGTGTGTTGTGGTGTGACTTATGTTATGTGTGTGTCGGAGTGACAGATGTTATGTGTTTGGTGGAGTGACTTGTGCTATGTGTGTGTTAGAGTAACATTTGTTATGTATGTGATTGAGTGACATGTGTTATGTGTGTGGTGGTGTGACACGTGTTATATGTGTGATGGAGTGCTATGAGTGACTTGTGAGCTATCAAGTTTAAACAATCCGAATTAGCATGTAGGTCTAGTACAAGGCAGGGTTTACAACAATGTCTCCGCATCTGAATATTTATGAAAAAATTCTTAGACAATCTTGAAATTTTCTATTTTGGCGTAAAAATATCATCAGAAAATGTGTGTATAAACCCAAATAAACCATAAAAACATTCCTTCCAAGAATATGTTTTTACCCATGTAGATACAATAGTATCTGTGTGTATATATGTTTAAAACAAAACCCCACGTATACATGTACAATGAATGCTGATATGATTGTTTTAGATAGGATTTATATATGCATAAGAATATAATATTAAAACAATAACGAGAAGTCATTTAACTATTCGTGGGTATGAAAATAGTAATTTCCGATGGGAATTAATATGCCATCCTTCGTACACCATGTTTCAGGAAACAAAAGGTGGCATCAAACTGTAATAAGTAATAACTTGAACTGTCCCACTATGTCTGAGAATCTATAAAATCATGTAACCGTCGGTAAATTTGTAGTGACAGTATTATTTTCACGTCCAGTGTTAGCTTAAGCCTTAAAAATTACCCGTGTTTTCACTGACCCTGCCGACCCTAAATTAAAATTTTTGTGCCAAACCTAATTTTTCTTTTTTTGCCATTCTCTTGACAAGCACCTTTTCAGTCTAAATAAATCTCCAACAACAAACAAGTCAAAAACTTGAATTTGACTACTTTTTTATGATGTTTTAACCTCGGACCTTCTATGTTTTGGTTCTTATGCACTCCTTGTAATGTACATAATTATAGCATACTTAAATTCCCAAATGAACATGTATATATAACATTGTTAAATTTGTTTTTTGAAAAGTAAAAAAAATAGCTTCCTTCCGGTGATCATTAATAGCATGTTAGCGGAAATACGGATAGTTTTAGGACATTCGTACTGATTTTATATGAATTCGACGAATACGCTTCTTAACATTTTATGTTTTTGTTTGATTGTTTTGCTTATATGATAAGTGGCATCAAATCAATAATCCAGTATTTACCAGTTTTTACCACAATAGCTAACTTATAATTTATTTGTTGTCAATTTAAAATTCTTTTCCACCTTACCTTGGCAGGTAAGAATGCTTTAGCAATTTGATATTTTATAAATTAAAAAAATATCAAAATCGAGTTATGAAACATTTATGATCAGGTATAATTTATCATATAAGTGTAAGCACTTTGAATGTTTACATCCATGATGCAAATATAACATTTACAAACTGTGAAAAGACTTCAAATACGGCCGATTTGCATTATGAATTCTTTTATTCGTTTAAACCAAAAAATTCATACAATTTCGTATATTTTTGTGTGTTTTTAATGTCAATCGTCATTTTTGTTGAAATTTTTGAAACCATATTGCGAGAACATGTAGTAGTCCCAGAACTTCAAGCTTTTGACGAGTAGGCTTTCAGGACATGTTTTATGAAGACTGGACCTTTAAAAAGGATAAGAAGCAAGCATCGCCAATCTATTTTACTTACTTTTTAAACGTTCTGAATATACTTGAAATTTCAAGCCATTACAAATTCTTGACAATATTCATCGACATTATTTTTGAAAATTCGAAGATACCAAAGAGGCAGACGGAAATAAAAAGACCGTTAAGACCATGGTCAACAGAACGATAAGTAAGACACAAATCAGAACACAAAACATTGCAGAGAAAACTTAAGCTGAAGTTCCACAAACCCAATGAAAACGAGGGTAAGCTCATGCTTAATAAGTAAAACAGTCCCGTAAAATATAAAGAATATTAACACGCTTATGTGGCATTCTTTCTTGTTGATACCTAAAAGTACAATAGGTCAATAATTTTGTGTGTTGAGCAATGTTTTGGGCAGCCAAAATTACAAACAATGATATTCCGCACGTAAACACATTTGATTTGCTATATCGTACTGTTCATGATGTTTAAAGGGCAGGACAAGTCAAGGATAGACTATATTGTTTAAATCTATTAGCATATTCTATTTGATCAGCAAAAAAAAACATTAATTTGACACATTAAATTTAATGTTCGAGATCAGTCTGAAAGATAAAACCGACAAACATGTTATCAAGCATATTAATCTAGGTATGTAATTACATGTTGATTGGTACCTCTAAAAGACAATGTTGTTGACATCTTAAAGAATATTGAACTTTAAAAACATTTAAGTATTATACGTCAGAACACTGGATCAAAATTATATGGCCTTTGTCGGAAATCCCAACAAGTAAGAAAACCAGAGTTTTAAAATGTTTCAATAACAAAAATGGGAAGACTTGCAGTTAAACGCACAACGGAATACATGTACGTGTAAGTTGGTTCGACTGTACTTGTAAAATCACAGTAACAATATGTTCGGGACCATCTTTGTACAACACTGAAATGGTGCAACCCATTTAAAACGCATGTGATAAGCTTTGTCATTCAAGTTTTTTTATTTCTTTTTGGGGGGATTTCGTTTGTTTATTTTGGGGTGAAACGCCACTTTCAACAATATTTCGGTCATATGGATGCTGTCATATTTACTGATGGAAGAAGTCAGAGTGCCCTGAGAGAACCACCGACCTTCAGTAGGAAACTGCTAAACCTTATCATGTGATGCTAGTCGAATTCATCCTTTTTTCCTATGCGTGGTACAAAGTCAGGCGCAAACTGGCAGCGTTTAGATGAAAGCTAAAATAATCTGTACAGGAAAATTACAATCAATTACCCCGACCAGGCGGCCATCCAGGCACTTCTTGGGATTTACATTTTCTTCAACGATGAAGTGGCTAAGGAATTCAAAGACAAAACTGAAACAGACAATAAAAAATGAGCAAGATACAAGTATTGCATTTGTAGGAGTTAAAAGAAACCAGCTTAATATCTACACAAATCTGGAGAAAAAACAACTGTTCAATGTTGATATGGAGTGGATTCGTTGTATTTGAATGGTAGGGATGTGATTTCTGTTTCATAATTATTTACTGCTTTTATTTTCATTCCCAATTTAGTTTGTAATGATAGTTGTATGACAAAATGTAATGAAACCATTTTGATGTGTCATTCACGCACATAAAATTCCTTTTAGATCATACAAGTACATCGTAAACTAATACACAAGTAGTCTCCAGTGTAATATAAACACTCAAACATGTCATTTTATGTAAAGTACACAATACACAATGTAAAAGTACGCTGTATACAGAGTTCATTTTAGTCCGGAAGTGTGCAGCTTAAATTCAACAGATTAAAGAAATGGTGCTTCATGGCGTTAGCTTCAACAGGAATGCATCTTGGTTTGGTTTTGTACATGTAAAATATCTAAATACGGAAAAGCCTTGAAAAGTAATGCACTTAGTAGTGATCCCTGCCGTCAGATATGGATTCTCATTTCGATTTATTTGGATTTTAGTGCTTCTTTCGCTATATTTGAACCTTTGACTTCCTATGTTTCGGTTCTAATGCTACTGATGAGAGGTTACTCCTCGAAAGGTACATATAGCATACCTAAATTTTCCATATTTCTTTACGATTTTGTAATTATCTTCAAATCCTTGAGTCATTCCGAAATCCTAAGTCCTATCATCTGATTATTAAGATCTTGTCGAACTGACTTGGAGAAAAACTTGATAAATCCCTTTCGACACGTATACGCCATTTTGATTGGCCAAAAGCAGGGGTCATAGTCAGTTCGAATAACCTGTATTCTGTCGAGGGTTGGTGACGATCGTAGAAAACCTAAAACCCTTTCTTTACATTTACTACATCGGTTATTGGAAATAAAAAAAATATTTCCCCTCTATCGTCAAGGAGGCAGAGTTATAAAAGAAGAGAGAGACACTAGTAACTGACCTTAAAAATCTTAATTTTAGGAAGTTGTGCAGATGCACAAATTGAACGTGTTTTTTAGAATTATACCGCTTGTGACTATATAAAGAGGTTGCAACAAACACTTATCGTGCCTAACCACAGCATGTGTCTATGTGTAACACAAAGGGTATCACTATTGGATCAGGATCAGCCCTCAGCTAAGGTCGCCCTCGTTTTTAACAGAGTCCTTGTTGCATAGTTTATTGTAGTGTTTTGTGTGCTGTAGATTTTTCTTAAGGTTTTTCTTCTTTTCTTTTGACCGTAGTCTTACACGTGTCCTCTGACTTTACTATTTCCTATCAGTTTGTTCTTAGAGCTCATCAAATTGAACCGGCCTTCAGCTTTGTTGAAGGCGTTGGAAAAAGCTCTATAGATTTGAATTTTTGGCAGCTTTTTGTTGAGACGTAGTGTGGCTTTATGACATTCAGCATTTTTAATTTTTTAATATTAATTAACATTTAGCGTGTAATTACATTGGCTAAGACAATGACACGTGCTTATCAGTTTTTCATCATATTGCACCCTGGTTGTACTCTAGATTTGTGATTTTTTCATCATATTGCATTGTAGAGCTTATCCAGTCAAAACGCTTTGATATGCTTTCGGGTTAATAATGTTCATAAAACATGCAATATGTTAGGGTTATACAAAATTAATGATATACATGTATTGCTATATTACAACAAATTTCTTTCGATATACAAGTATTAGATAAAGGTTGTTTACTGTAAACCCTTTAATTTCTTGTGGTTAATACTTTTTTACGGCAACAAGAAAACTGAGAAGGTAAATCCGTAAATTTGTCCTTTTACGGGTAATTATATTATATGTAAAGCCCAATAGTAAAATACCACAAATATAATACGTTTACAGGATACATCCATTTGCAGCAAGCTTCCAAACAGATAAACATACACAAACAACACATAACTAGCTGACGCAAAATAAAACTATTTTGATGTATTACTAATGTAATATGAAGATAGTAGTCTGAACATGTAATATAACTATTACAACACTGAAATGTCTTGCTTTATGATGATTGTGAACAAATATTGTTTTATTTGCTCAAAAAATATCATATCGGACTCAATAAAGAGCCATTATTGCCTTAAATCATATTCATGTTTTTATTTGTTTGTTTGTTTGATTGGGGTTTTACGCCACTTTGAACAATATTTCAGTCATATCGCGGCGGTCAGTTTTACTGGGGGAGGAAGCCGGAGTACCCGGGAAAACCACCGACCTTGGGCTGGTAACTGACAAACCTTATCACGTGCGATGCGAGTTAAGCTCAACCTGTTTTTGTATGGTACAACGCCAGGCGCGAACTCACGCCGTATAGGTAATAGGCTACAGTGATCTGTACAGGTAGGTTTATATCAACTACCTAGACCACTCGGCCACCCAGGCCCCTTATTAAATTGGACAATGAGGGAATTTACAAAATGCTTGTATAGGCAACGCAAATAAACTTTCCGGTAATTTTTGTATATTTCTGATTTTGTAAACATTCTTAGTTTTTCTTCATTGCTCTCCACTCATTTGGAAAATTTCGTCGTTTCCAATTTAATAAAGGTATATTAGCTTGCAAGATTTCTGATTTAAGACAATTTAAAATATTTTTATATATCTATGTTTAATGTCAGCAAAATAAGCTTTGGTACTAACACAAATGTAAAAATTAAGAGTTGGAATTTAGTGTTAAGTGTGAAGATCAAGATTAAACTGAACAAGAGGAAAAATATACATATCTTCCAAACACATATAAACGGAAACAATAGAGCCAAAAGACACCTTTGGGTATATATAAATAAACAAATACAAATGTGAAAAATAAACAGATATAATGTGGTAAATGTCAGAGAGAATGCTCTCCAACCACGAGTAAAACAGAGGGAAATAAAAGAAAAAAAAACTGGAGGCTCCACAAGGCATTCGACAAAGGTGGAATATCACGCCTCCTGAAAAGTTCTAAAGCTCCCCAAATATAAATTCTTGTATACGTGAACTAATGCTCATCTCCAAAACTCGATTAATTCAAGCCTTCTCCGTCTCAGATTATCTCCTTCGTGAGGAGGATAGAGAGATCGACTGGATTATTCATCAAAAATGTACATAAAAAAAACATTCAACACAAAGACAAAACAATGACCAAGATTGCTGACTTGGGACAGGCCCATGAGAGATGCGGTGGTGTTAAACTAGTTTAGTCGGTACGTTTGTGCTAATGAATCGACTCTGTGCATCAATTTCATTCTATACTTGATAATAATAGTAATAATAATAATAATAATAATAATAATAATAAATAATCAACATCATATAGAACAACCGTGAAAATTAAGGTTACTACAATGTTTGTTCAAAGACGTTCATGCAAAGATTGCCATTTTCCGGAATATAGTAACGCCGATTTGAACAAACCCAATACAACGCGACGGTTTAAAGAGTCTGTCCATTGACAAAGCAGGCAAATCATATGATATGGATGACACATCGTCGAATTATCCTACCAGTTTTTTATCCAATGCAATGTGTAACTCATGTATAAGTCTGAAAGAATAGGGATTATTTCTGTTTGAAAAGGGAATGACTCAGAATATGTTTTCAAATATCCCAAAAATATGTATTTTTCAGAGTTATCTCCCTTTATTTCGAAGATTTTTAGTGCTTTCTTTGTAATTATTACACTTAAACTGTTGTAGAAATCCATTTATCAACAACACACGTTTGTGATATCAAATGGAGCAATTATTCTTCAAAAACAAAATTTTGCATTTGCCACCCACTGCCTGGATATTCCTTGGACAGCCTCCTAATTGTTATTTGTATCGATGGCCACGAAACATGCCACGAAGCATGTTACTGTTGCGTTGCGCACAAATGCTTTTCATCGTAGACTCGTAATTAACGAACAGGATAAATTATACCATATTTGCCTAGATGAAGAGCGATAAGAGAAGTACAACCTGTACGGTACAATACGAATATGATGTATTCTTTCTAAAAACAACCTATTGTTTTTGAGACACTTTTTGATTTTATGGAATCGACTTCTCAGTCTACGTCAATTTTATATTCTATAAAAAACCAGCCATTAAAGAAAATGTCATTTAAAAAAGCTACATTTTTATAAATGTTTATAATCATACTTCGTAACTAAAATCATTTGATGTTCGTATGTCCCTGTCATTTTATGATTAATAAATGACTTCGGAACTCCATTAAAATCGTCTA
Source organism: Geukensia granosissima (assembly GCA_032357055.1). Lineage (NCBI taxonomy): Eukaryota > Metazoa > Mollusca > Bivalvia > Mytilida > Mytilidae > Geukensia > Geukensia granosissima. The sequence goes on from JAULBM010303187.1 coordinate 10,316, forward strand.
CGTTTTATATTCAAACATCGTTGTAAATGATTAAAAAGGTGTATATTCCAAAACTTGCATAATTATTCAAATTATTTACATAAAAACTTGTATTTTTATTACATGTAACCTCGTGATTCGACAAACTTTTTTATTTGTGCGTCAAGGTCATGATTAAGTCATGAATAAATTTTTTTTATCTTGAATATGTCTGTCGTGGAGATGGAAATGGTTATGTTTATTGGGATATCATTTTCATGAAAGTTTAACTATCACAATTCACTTGATACTAAATGGATATTTTCGTCGGTTACTGATTTTGTTTTCTTAGATTTTTCTTTTTACCACTCGTTTGGGGGAGGGTTGGGTACTCACTAGTTTAACCCAACTACATGTCCCACTCGTTGAGGGAGGGTTGGGTACCCACTAGTTTAACCCCACTACAGGTTCCACTCGTTTGGGGAGGGTTGGGTACCCACTAGTTTAACCCCACTACATGTCCCACTCGTTGGGGGAGGGTTGGGTACCCACTAGTTTAACCCCACTACATGTCCCACTCGTTTGGGGAGGGTTGGGTACCCACTAGTTTAACCCCACTACATATCCCACTCGTCTGGGGAGGGTTGGGTACTCACTAGTTTAACCCCACTACATGTCTCAAGTGCTTTCCGAAGTCAGGAAATGTGGTCATAGATTTCTCTTTGTCTTTATTGTTCTGTTTCATGTACATATTTGATAATATTCAGGTCAGAGCATTATTATTTTACGCATACACGTTTTATTATTTCGGGCGATTTAGAGCTATTCACAAGATTTTCTCGTGGTTGAAATACAGTCTCGCTGACATTTACCCCATTTCTTTTCATTTTCATATTGGTGTGATTAGACAAAATTTAAAACATTTATTCAGTGTTTGCCTCTGATCCATTATATACCTCTATATTGCGCAGAATGGTTGCACTCTTTGGGACAATATATTATTTAACATGTTATATTTTAAAAAAAGAAACGTCAAATTTTTCTTAAAGCATCAATTAAAAAGAATGTCGTGTTTCATTACGATGACTCAGATGTCATGGGAAATAATCATATTATGATCTTCTGCGTCGTAAAACACTGAAGGTTGATGAAACGTCTATCTCTTATTAGAATTTCAAACAATAAAACTTCAGCATTTTATTTTCTGATGCAATTCTCTATAGTTTTCAAACCAGAGAGAGGAAGATAAATATATACCTTTTGAATATATACCTGTAACGGAAATGTGTAAACGTGGCCATAACGTGGCTGTCTTTATAGTTTATATAGATGTAAATTATGTAGATATTTACATCTCGTGCTCGATGTTTATAATCTAACTAAAACTTTCTAAAATATTTTGACTCATCCCAGCTTCAGTTCCAAATTATTATCTGTGCACCTGTGAAAGTCGTTAGTAGACTGAAACATTTCGTTCAATTCAATTTTATTTTTTACACACAATAAGAATGTATTATTTTGATTTAGTCTGTAATCCATATATGGTAGTAATCCTGAATGTTTAATCCATTAGGGAGAACTGGTTATTCTGTGTTGTATCTGTATTTTCTAATTATTTGATTATGGTTATTTCTTATTAATAAAATATTGCAGTAAAATGTCACTTCCATTATGATGAAAATATATCAACTTGCATTCCTCGGAGAAATTAAATTTGTCGGCTTATTTTCTGTAAGAAGCCATCCGGGAACAAGATACCGTATTACAAATAATTGAGCATACTGTCTCTATTAATATCAGATGCAGAATATAAAAGTTCTCTCAATGTTTGGAACGAAAAGGGTGTCAGATACATGTTATCAAAATATTACAAGACTAGAATGAAATAACCACAAAACCCACAACGGAGGTGCTTCGCAAGCACATAATACGACCGCAGCACGTTGAAATGTGAAAGGTGAACAAAAGATCTTTTGGGCAAGTGTGGACACAGTAATTTGCTTGACACAATAATGAGTTGGACACAGTAAAGTTCTGGACACAGTAAAGTGCCTGACACAGTAAAGTACACCATAATATGACGAGCTAAGTGACCATTTTGTCCAGCATTATCCTCAAAACTAGTCTTATTTTTGGTTTTTTATTTTACTAAGAAATGATTTGGAAAAAAAACATCAAAATAAAGATGAAAAATAAAAATTTTCCATATTATACGAAATTGACTTTTTCCCCACTTTGACCCCATTTTTCTTGAAAACTGTAAGAGATAGAGAGAATCTGTTGATATAATGCTGACAGCATTATATCAGAAAGAGACGAATCAAATAAAAAAAAAATTCCATCAACATCCGATGAAAAATAAAATTTTCCCATTCCCAACGAAATGACCCAAAATTACACTTTTCAGCCAACATGACCCCTTTTATCTTGAAAACGGTAAGAGATTGGAAAAAAACTGTTGACACACTTTCGAAAGCTCTCAATGAGATGAATCAAATGAAAAAAATCCCTTTAAAAATAAAATTTTCCCATTCCCAAAAAAATGACGCAAAATTATCTTGAAAACAGTAAGAGATAGAGAAAAGCTGTTGATATAATATTGAAAGCTCTCAATAAGACGAATCAAATGAAAAAAATCCCATCAAAATCTGATGAAAAATAAAATTTTCCCATTACCCACAAAATGACGCAAAATTACGTTTTTCCGCCAATTTGACCCCCTTTATCTTGAAAACGGTAAAAGATAGAGAAAATCTGTTGACATATTACTGAAAGCTCTCAATGAGACGAATCAAATAAAAAATTCCATCAAAATTCGATGAAAAATAAAAAATTCCCATCATCCGCAAAATCACATTTTTAGCCCCTTTTGTCCCTTTTATATAAAAAACGGTCAATGCTACAAAAAATTGCTTGGAGTAATGTTTGTTCTCCTTCCAACAAGGAATCATATAAAACAAACCTCGTTCAGATCAGATGAATAATAAAAAAGTTCAAAATTTGAAGATCGGCCAAAATGCTTTGAACCAAAATATCTCAGAAACGGTAAGAGAAAGCAAAGTTCTGTTGACATATTACTGAAAGCTCTCACTGAGAGGAATCCAATGAAAAAAAATCCTGTCAAAATCCGTCTAAAAATAAAAATTATCCATACCCCAGAAAATGACATTTTTGGGCCTTTGAACCCCCTTTAAAAAAACCTCAAGAGATACAAAAAAGCTTGGAGAAACTTTTTCTGCATTTTTACAAGGAATCAAATGAAAAAAAAACATCAAAATCGGATGACAAATAAAAAAGTTTCGAAAATTTGGGCGTGGCAAATTTTCACGCCCTTGTAACTCAAAAACAGTTAGAGATACAGCATGGTGGGAGGAGTCCATTTGATAGTTTTTTGACAAGGAACACAATGTAAAAAACCCCATCAAAATTGGATGTAAATAAAAAAATATTAAAAAATATTAAAAAGCCCCTTTTGGCACCTCATATAAAACGGGGGAAGCTGGAACCCCCAAAATCAATGTATCAAAATATCAAAAGAATCGGTTCATCACATCAAAAGATAAGTTGCGGAAACCTTTGTGTCCACAGACAGTTCTAAGACGCCGACGACGACGACAACGCCATAACATAATACGACCGCAATTTCTTTGCGGTCGTAAATTTTCGTAATGCTGTGAATGGGAGACACCTGTTGTAATTTGGGGGAACAAGTTGGTTTCGAAATCAAGCGCATCTCATTTTTGTTTAATTGGAGGTTCGCGATACAAGCTGTCACGTAACCTACCAAGATTACACAGATCACTTTTTCTCTAAAACCCTGAAAAACTTCTATCGGCGGTTGTTCAAATGGTCAATATTTACAGTTTCTTGCTCTTTTCAATCCATCTATATTTGATATATTAAATAATTATGAAAGCTTATTTGGGTCAAAAAAATTAAGAAGAAAAAAAAATAAATCGTGGCCCACGAATTACTTAATCGTGACCACGAATTATTAAATCGTTGCCACGAATGACGAAATCGTGGCCACGAATTGCTAAATCGTGGCCACGAATTGCTAAATCGTGGCCACGAATTACTTAATCGTGGCATCGAATTGTTAAATCGTGGCCACGAATTACTAAATTATACTATTTTGTGGATAATAGTCCTCTTATGAAGATCATCCTGTTTCTGTTAGACTTATTTTGAATATGAGAAGAGATAAACTTATTATTAAATATTTCAAGGAGGGGCCAAAGGGGTTTGTCCCTTATTTGAATGCAAGATCGCTATTTCTTGTCAAATTTTGATGGGGTTTTTAGCTCACCTGGCCTAAAAGGCCATGTGAGCTTTTCTCATCACTTTGCGTCCGTCGTCCGTCCGTCCGTCC
>JAULBM010303197.1:0-14642 GCA_032357055.1 Geukensia granosissima
GTAGCCAAGGACAGGCAAAGATGGAGGCAGTGTATCGGGGCCTTATGTGCCAGTGGGCACGAAGAGGATAGGTGAGGAGGTGAGGTGAGACATTGCAAGGGTACAAAAGGCTTCCCGATATAAAAAAAAATAATGCAAAATGTGCATTTACATAACATTTCGTTTTATAGCATTTAGCTCAATCATTATGAATCTATATCAAAGAAGATTTACATGTTTAGTTTTGAAGTGCAAATACTTGAGCCGAGAAATTCTATGATTTGCATGAGAACGTACAACAAAGCAAAATGTCGAAGGTTTTCCAGTACTAAACATTTTAGTAGGTAATATCACCATGCAGCATTGATTCCAAAACTTTTTAAAAACTAAAGAAACTCTGACTGCTTGATTAATTTTGCCTGTATTGTATTTTGATTGCCTGTCCATATTTATGAGATTTTTGTCTTTAAACATCAAAAAAGTAAAATTGAATTTCAGAAAATTTGTTGTTTCTGCATGTTATACAATAATTTAAGTCTGTGAATGACATCGGTTTGTAATGATTGGCAATACCAAATGTAAAGCAGGTTTATTTCTAGACGATATAATTACATCTGGAATCACAATAGAATTAACATCTTTGCCAAAGATTTAAACATATTCTGAGTTACACAATAGAGATGTCATAATATTATTCAATTGATGCCGACTGAGAAACTTATGTATTACTTAATGTTTTCAATTTCAAGTACAATGCGGTGAATTTTATTTAAAATCTGCACTCATCAAACCAGTAATCTTGGCACCAGTATAAGCTATTGTAACATGTAATTGTGTATTAGATATTCCCTTTTGGGTTTTTTGTAGTCTGATTTCAAGATTTTTTTTTGTTATTTTTTATCACATAAAAGGTTAATTTCTCATTTTGTCTCGATAAAAGTGAACATTTAAAAGGTTAAAAAACAAATAACGTTGATAAGCAACAAACATTTAGCACATGGTGCTTTCTGTTGCTGAATTGTTGTTTCAAAAAACTGTGATAAAGCGTGCTCCACAAGCGGTGTTAATCAAATGTGAATACAAAAACTCGAAAGATCTGCTTCAAAACTTCAAAAGCGATTCTGTCCCCGAGGGCGTCCGGGGTATAGAAATGCTCAACTTGTCTCGGACGGAAACGTTACCGCCGTTCCCCGTGTCGGGAATATGTTACGCTCTCAGCACGTTAAAGATCCCTTTGCAAAAGCTTGTACTGAGTGGTCCGTAGGTGACCAGTTGCTTAGGGTATATTCCCCTTCCCTTCCCAAACAGACACGATTTGGCATCCTGTGGCTATTAAATTCCCCGACCTTACCCCCAGCTGGCCCCTTTTATGATTTATTGTTGTCTTGATTATGCATGAAATATTTACCACTGGACGTTAAACAACAATCAATCAATCAAATCCGATTCCTAAAAACTTTGTACAAGTGTTCAAACGATTGACTTTTCAATCCTATATACAACGATTCCACATTCAAAACTTGAAGGTTGTCTTAATAAATTGATACGTCAGTGATTTGTTAAACAAAAATGGAAATCAAAGATATAAATATTTCGATTTAGGTAAAAAGATATCTTTTTGTATGGTAATCTGCTTATTCTTATAAAATTTTTATACAGTCAAGGTGTTATTCTTAATATGCTAGATTTTCTGATTTTTTTTATAGAATTCGGTGGACGAGTTTTCAGCAGACCATTGGCATTTTACAGGACACAAATTGTGCGTCCAAACAAGCAGACCTGTTTTTGTACTCGTATGAAGCAGAACTGATCAAAAGAGCACTGTTGTCGCATAAATTACTACAACAAGGATACATTCAATCTAGGTAGAACGACTATCCTTAAATTCTATGGTCGCCATCATGAATTGATTGATCCATTTTGTGGGAATATAAACCTGTTACCGGTAATTCAACAATAAGTTCACTTCTTCTTGGATTAACGTTCACCCGGATTACAGTTCCCGGATCCAACGACGGGTGCTGCTCGGAAGACGGGATGCTAACCCTTCTGGAGCACTTCATCACACTCCTTTTTTGTAAAGGAGCTCGTGTTTTCAAAGCCTTTGTTTTTTTTTATCCTCGAGTTTGGTTCACTCCTCTTTGGGGTATGTACTATTGAACTCTCACATGTGTATTCTATACTGGACTTACAATTATGATAGAGGTTATCTTTATAACAGTGGTTTGAAGATCTTAAGATTTGTGTTCTTCTGAATAAACATTCCTACTTGCTTAAAAATTTACAATAAAATTAATTTCAGTCAATATTTTGTAACGTTCTTGTCCTTAATGCTGTCGATACTTTTTAGCTCAACCACGACGTAAAGGGGATAATGTGATGCCCCGAGCATCGGCGTCGGCGTCCGAATTAAAGTTGAAACCCATTTCCGCTTTCTGGGATGTATTCCATCAACCACTTTGGTAAATACGATGCATAAAGGGTTGAAAACTACAATGCATGTTTCGGATGCCGACTTATATTTAACGCATGAACGACTCGATTAAGATTGATTAATTGTTGGTTGCTTAATGTCCGGCAGCAATTATTTTATGCATATTCAGGACGAGAACAAGGTCAATAAAATTCAAAATTATCGAAAGTGAAGGTGGGGTGGATCACCACAGGACAACGGTTTTTGATTGCCACTGGAAAAAAGGAAGTGATGGGTACATGTAGCGACACTAGCCTTCCCTTTTACGAAATCTACGAAAGGGATCTTTTACCTGCATGGAGCGTGATATTCTACACACACATCACACACTATGGTCCACGGCCAGGCTTTCGTTGTTATGACCTGTCGGTCCCCAACGACAATATTCCCCCTATCCACCATCTGGGGATTGCGCTGGATCAGCTCTGTGCGTCGAGTTTTGTACACCAAACCGGTACCCAGGAATTGGGTTAAGAAACATGGTTAAAGCAACAAGTCTATTTCCACCTACTGTTGGCATTTGCACAATACTTCGTTAACTTGGGCTATTAATGATATTTTACACTAAATGAGCGGGACTCGTTTTTATTGATGTCAAGTGTGTTTGGACTTTGAACAAGCTTTCAGAAACAGAGGTACTTTTTCTAGATAGGCACATCATGTTTCTCTTATTGTATTTGTGATTGTCTGTGTACTATGCATCGACTTCAAAATTAAAATGTTTGTTAGGTTTTATGCCGTTTTGTCTCACCTGTCCGAGGTAAGCGGAAAGGTTGAGCGATCACAAACATGTTCAACACTGCCACATACTTTATTTGCCCCTTCCGCGGGACCGGTAATCCAGTGGATATCGTTTTAATTTTTAAATGTTACCTGCTTTAACCCCCGCCCAGGCGAATGAAGTTCAGGAGGTATATAGGAATCTCTCTTTTTTCCGTTTGTTTGTCTATCTGTGCATATTCGTGTCTATTTGTGTCTTTTTTGTCCTTTGACATAGACATAAGCACATGAGTGTATCACCATGAGACGATGTGTCGTGATCATTCATGACATGAGCCAAGTGTAACCCTGACCTTTGATTTGAAAGTTTTTTTTACATGTCTTCATATCACGACCACAATTTTATGCTAAAGATACTTAATTGTTTATCCTTTGACATAGGCACTTTGGTGTATCATTATTGAAAGATGTGTAATGATCTCTAAATGACCTTGACCTTTGACCTCATGGTCAAATGTTTTGGTTTTTTTTATTATGGTTTCGTCTTCGGGTCACTGTTTTCGTCCTTTTAAAACAGGCTAAACATTTTTGCACTTGGGAGTATCATTATGAGACTATGTGTCGCGTATATTCTTAACCTCTTTATGACCTTGACCTTTGATCTCAGGGTCAAATATTGTTTTTAACCAAGACTTAGTGTCTGGATAATATCCCCTTTGTTCTATGATCGAAAATAACCATATTAAGCATATGAGTGTAACACCATGAGATGATTTGTTTCATACTTTTTATGATATTAATACAACATTGAGCTTTGGCTTTCATAAGGTCAAATTTTTTTTTCGTACTTTAAATTTGTGTCCAGACCATTTCTTCTTTGTTCTTAGATAAATTTGGCACACGGGTATATCACTGTGACACGATATGTTGTAAACATTATTGATTGCTTAATGGCTAACCTTTTTATTTTTATAAAGGTTTTCCATTTTTGCTCTGTGTGTGAGTCTTTAGAAAAAGTCAGCATACAAATATGTAGGTTGAACGGGTATCCTTTGTGAGTTTTACTGTTTTTATTGGTAACTGTGGGGTCCTTTTACCGGCATTGGGGGCTGGTCATTTGAAAATAAAAGTCCCCAAAAATATTAACCCTCTCACAAATTGTCCAAAAAGTCTAGATCACCCTACTGAATAATATCAAACAAATTGACCTCTCTCGAGGCAGAATCTGAATATTTGCAAAAAAATTATTGGATATACTAAGTCATGAGCAGGACCACCTCAAAAGTATCTGAACTGAAGGTGAAAACTTTTGGTTTAAGCAATAGACATAAATAAGGAACGACAACAGCAACAAAGCGCGTTTCAAGCTGAAGAGAAAAAAACAGAAGGAATATTAAGCAATAGAAAGATAAAAGACTTCAACCGCATGTGAAAAACTTCTTAAAAAGATAATAACTGCAGCTTGAGACATACAACAAATGCTACTTTTGTCTGCAGATATATATCTTCACCTACGAACCCATTTATCAAAAATTAATTACTGTAAATTCGAAAATAATTGCGTGATTTATTATTGCGATTTGTTAATTTTAGGCGATAATGCGAGTTTTATTATTGCGACTTCTTAAAATTTGTGGTGGAATACAAATGACAAAATTAGAAATAAGATTTTTAATTATTGCAATTCTAACCCTTCGCAATTTTCGTAATAATAAAAACATCGCAAAAATTAATGATTTAACCTCAATATCCATATCCATGAAAAATCATACCAAGTCTAGAAACGAATGCTCTAAAAACCTTACCGCTTGTGGATGCTTTGACGAAAACGTAAAGGATCACTTAATAAATGATTGCAATGAGAAATTGAAAAGTTCAATTGGGAAGATATTAATGGATACAGATTCGAAGACAATGAATCTTGTAAAGCAAAAGAAAGTAATGATCAAAGTAGGCTAAAACGTGACAATGATTGATTGCTGGTTGCTTAACATCCAGTGGAAAATATTTCATGCATATTGAGGACGAGAACAAGTTCAACAATTATCAATATCGAAAACAGGTTGGGATGGGACACAACAGGGCAACGGTTTTTTAACGGCCACTGGAAAAGGGAGTGATGGGTAGGGACGGGAAATTTAGCCTTTTGTAGCGGAATTAGCCTTCTCTTTTTCGAAAACTAAAAAAGGGATCTTTTACGTGCATGGAGTGTGGCATTCTCCACACACGTCACCCATATGGTCCACGGCCAGGTTTCCGTATTATAACCTGGAAGCCCCAACGAGAGAGCTCCCCTATCTGCCACCTGAGGTTCGCGCTGGGTAAGCTCTGTTGGTTTAGCCCTGGGAAAATGACAGGGGAGGAGTCAGACCCTTTTGACTTCATGACTGTCAGAATTTCGACTCCAGAAGAATACATAAACAATGTAAAAATAAAATAAGCTAGTATATAATTCGTTCTTCTGAAAAGGTGTACTATATTTCCGATTTGTTCACTAAAAACAAACTAAATTCACAACTGAAAAGGGAATATCTATGAAACACCGACAAAATTCTCAGGAGCCTTCATATAAAAAATACCGTTCAACTTTTACAATGATTGATTTTTGATCCCTTCTTGCCACCAATGGAAAAAAATATTGACACCCTACATATTGACCAGCGCCCCGCCCATCATGCTAGGTCCCTTAGTATCCTACCTTCGTAGAAGAAGAACATGACTTATGGAGTGGCGGGAGCGTTTTTATCCTATAACTGCAGAGAACTATCTTGTTTTACATTGCATACTGATTTGACCGATTATTGAATTTGAATATCATCGCATGGGGTCTGATAGTGTGGATATTGGCTTTAAAGCAACAAGTAGATGTTTGTGATTTATACGTTTTCTTTGCTCGTGTATATCTGTAGTTTGTTGACCTTACCAAGCATTTGTGTGCTTAAATGCACAGATCTAGATGTAGTGTTGTCGACCTCTAGCAAAGAGTTCCGCTCAAACAGGTGTTAAGGGTCATCTTGAACTTTCAGAGATGTGCGAGTTTTTACTCCGTGTTGAAAGCTTCACTTTGACTTTAAGATGAAGGACAGCAATTTAAGCGTTGTTCCTTTGCTTGGAATTTACTTGTATATATGAGATTTTTATGTCATGAATATTTAAACCATATCCGTTCTTTCTATTGAATAGCTGTCTCATAGACGATCAGTCCACGTCTTCTTTAAAAAAATCATTATTTTCTGCTTGTATATATTTACACGGTGGAGCTTCATTGATGCATTTCTCGATATCCTTTTAAAAATTACAATTTTTTTAAATAGAAAAACTTAACACTTGGCATGTATTTTGTGCTGACGTTTGTGATAAATTTAGAATAATACTTTGACTTACCGAACTTCTGGCATTGATAATACCTGATGAAGAAAATGGGATTAGTTTGCATTTAATTTGATTAATTTTCATTTTATTTTATATTACTGTCATATCATCGACTGACAGAAAATTTTTTATGTCACTAAGTATAAAGATATAATATTTTAACTACTGTTGTTTGGCATTTATTCAATATTGTTTGTCTAGAATTTCCATGGAGGCGTCATTTATGATGCATCAGATATTTTTAAAATGCTTAGAATCAAAAAGTGGCATATTTCTGCGAACGCCCATTGTCAGAGCCTAAGATGTTTTTTTTTTAACTCGTTTGTGATAGAATAATATATCATTTAAGAACAGGTGCCTAACTAAGTAATCGCCTTCTATTATCATTACTGTTAAATACAAAGCAGATTTTTGAGTGATAAAAAACACAATACATTTAATGTTCGTTGTAATATTAAATATCTTCTCTTTTATTGGTTTTTGCTGAAATTAACATGTTTTTTTTTCAAGTAATGCAGATTTTTGTTAATTTTGTCTGGTTGATTATTATCATAAATTTATAAACCAGACATTGTTATTGTTTATGAGACAAACACCGCTTTATAATGAAATGTGTTGTATAATTCGTCTATCTGACGATCCCAGGACAACATAACATCAATATGTTCTACAAAGCAAATCGGATAAAAAGAAAAATAGCAAATAAAATACTGTTCTGTAGTCTCCTTACCATGGCTTGCGCTGGTGATTATTTTGTTATTGGAGATACAATAGATCAAATCGACGGGCGTAATTTGAAATTATTATTCCCAACACGTAAGTGGTTGCTAACATAAATACGAACACCGTCTTTAAGTTTCGTGTTAAAGGCCATCATGCCTAGCTGATGTGGAATACTAGAAAGTTGATTTATAATTTCCGGTTTAATTATTTTTCCTAGAAAATTTCATTTTTGCCTTCCATAATCGTTTACTATTTGCTACCACGGTTTATTAAGATATCATTGAGTTTTGAATACTTTTGCTCATTTGCATTAATATACTTTATTACCAAATTTAGGAGTAACTTTAAGAATCAAATCATAGGAAAGCAGATATTAAAATAATGGTAGAAGAAGCATTCTTACACAAAGTAATAATCCAAATCAAGTGGAAGGATTTTCACTGTTTTCAATAAAAAGAAAAACACAATTCCAGTAATTATTTATTTCTAATGCTTGGTAGTTCTAGAGGTAGTGAACATTTTGCTTCTTTGCATCTTTGAAGCCATCGGCCGTATTTCACTTAGAAATTAGCCAAAATGACCCTACAGGTATAATGAAATGATGCGTAAAAATGGTTAGATGTTCATGAAAAGGTACTGTGATGCAAACATCTGGAATTAAACGAAGTGTTTAATGCGAAAGAGTAGACGACTTTGATCACATTGCATTAAATAAGTATCTTTTGCATAAAATTGCATTCTGAGCCGACAACTAAAATTATGTTTCATGTCAATATGCAGAATTGCCAATTGTGAGCGAAGTGACTCAACGTTTGCATTTAGGAGTCATTTCTCGTTAACAGACGTGATTATGAATGTCTCCAAAAAGTGCAATTAATGTAGGATAAAAGTTGATAAAATGTGAGTACATCTTTTCGTCATATTAACATTAAACATATTCTAGGCCGTTATTCCACCTTAAATGGTGATACCTATTAAATATATTTTTATTATATATTTATTTAGAAAAGACAAAATATAAACACATTGTTCTAAAAGTGTTAGCCATCGCATTCCCATTTAAAGCGTTATTTAATATTTTCCCCAGAACCTATCGCCTCTTAATCGTGTTTTTTCACTACTGGAAAGTCAAGAAGCTGCCCCCCTTTATTGACTTTCGACATTAAGAACAACATTTCTATTGCTTGTATTAAAACTGTTCTTGTATTATATTATACAAATACAATAACTTTTAATCTATTTCTCATTAAAAAAGGCTAAAGTTATACCTACATCGCAAGTGATAATGTTTATCCGTTCACTGCACATGGTAATCCGGCATCCTCGACCAGTAAAACAGACCGCCGCGACGATATGACTGGAATATTTTTAAAAGTGGCGTAAAACAAATCAACGAACATGATAAAAGCATGCATTAAATTCCTACCGAGGAAAGGGTCCAAAATTCTTCCAAAACACTGCAAGTTAAACTTTAGACACTTATATATGTGTATATGTATATATGTATATGTTTATAAATAAGAAAAGGAATTCGAAGATACCAAAGGGGCAGACAGAAATCGTTAAGTCGAGGACAGACAAGGCAATGGCCAACAAAATGAAACGAAAGACAAACATAGAACACACAACACTACACTGAAAACTAAAGCTGGAGTAACACGAACCCTACAAAAACCAGGAAGATATAAAAGGCAAAACGCACAGGTCCTTGTGACGAGCTCTGAATCGCGTCGACTAAAGAAATAAGAAGAAAATGTTAAATGAGAGGTCTATCATGTGTTCATATTTATATAATTAAAGCCTTTAGGGCAACATGTAAAAGCTTGAGATTTACACGTTTTGGATGGCTATCTCCCAAAAAATCATTCCACATGTCATTTTCCTATATTTATAAAAAAAAAAATAATAATAAAAAAACGAAGACAGAAGACTTGAGACAGTCGTATGCAACATGCAGAGGTTTACACTAGTTTTAATTGGATCCAAACCTTCCTCTAGCCTCATGGATAACGGTGAAAATAAAATTTAGACAGATTCTAAAATCACAAGTAAAACAGTACAATTTACTCAGGAAAGTTCCAGAACAATGCAAATATCAAACACAAGTTAAAGAGAAGATATTCCCAGATCGCAGTCTACTAAAAGCGAGCTCAGTAGGCGTTACAAGATGACAAAGTCATCGAGCATTTCATCACACGAAGCAATCAGATAAAAAAAGTCTATAAAAATTTAGTCCTTTATCGGAAGAAATTGTGCTGATTAAGCAAGAAAGTGTGTATAATTGCTTAAATTAATACTTATGGAGTGTAGCAAGAAGTTTGACAACATTAGTACCAATGAAATAAGTTGTAAAGTTTGAGTCAGAGTGATGTCGTGTAGAAATTTATTTATTAAACTGTATTGTAAATTAAAGCGGACTACTTTATAAAAGTCTTGTATGTAGTGTTACTACAAAATGTTGGATGAGATAACTCCTGTCTAATTAAAGCTATTCAACAAAGTAATTCGAAGATACGAAAGGACATACAGAAATCGTTAATTCAGAAGACAGACAACAGCATGGAGCATGGCCAACAACATGAAATAAAGGACAAGGTACACAATACACTGAAAACCAAAGCTGAAGATGAACCCTACAAAAACAAGGGTGAGTTCATGTGCTCCAGAAAGGTAAGTAGATCCTGTTACACTAGAAAAAGCCATTGTTTAGTCAAAATCGATGAAAGTCACTCGGGTATAGGAACAGAGTGTTATCACGACAGTGAGGAGTATCCTTGTCATTTGTAAAATGGATATATATCGTACCGGTCCACCAAATTGCGATGGCGACCAAAAACTTTTCGGACTGAATACTTTAATATTTCCATGAGAAATAACTTGTTCAACAGCAACCCTTATCAAATCCTGATAGGAAGCACAAGCCCAGGAGGAAGGTATCAACTGGAAAACATATTTCGTATGGAGATGCAGCTGTAATGTTCCTTCACATGAGCAGAAAGTTTACAATGGGAAATTCAAATCATCTGTCTTCTTGTTGAGGTTTTGGAATGCCGACATGTCCGCCAATTATCATTACAAATGTCTATAACTGAAGTTCACTGGCCATGGGTGAATACTTTTTTAAATATAAATGTTCCTCGTTACAATGTAGACTTTAAAGTCTTTTTCATGTTTCAGAAACTTTCACTGAAACATATAATATAAAGAAATTTGATAGCTTCACTTCAGACGCTATGCTTCTGTTAAGAATACACAAAACAGTTATTTGGAACAACAAAGAGAACGAATAAAATATTGACAAAAAATTAATACGTTGACATTCGACCCAATTATTTACTGTTACAAATCGATTAATCTCTGTAATGAATCTTTTCACTGTATAAATTACATGCAGTGTAACGATATATTTTGTTAAAGTAATGTAACTTTTGAATAAATATTTGATTTCATTTACCGTTAAATGGTACACTTGTCATGCCAGTTTTATAAATGATATCGCTTTCTTGTCATAAGAATATATATCAAGTCTGATGCTATGCACTACGATAGACGGGAAATTGTATATTTCAGATTGAACTCCTATAACAGACGAATTGCAATGATTTTTTAAAAAAATTCAACATGTACGGACCGCCTCGGTGGTGTAATGGTTAGCGTGGAAGGTCGCGGGTTCGATCCCCGGCCGGGTCAAACCATATACATTAAAATTGGTATTTGCTGCTTCTCTACTAAGAAAGTAGCATTTAATAGTAAGAGCAAAGACTGGTCGGCCAAGAGTTAGAATAATGTATCTGGGTAAAGTGGCATGTCTTCCTGCGGACTGTTGCTTTCGTGAGCTAGCAAGTTAAAATCCGATTCAGCGTATCGGTTTAGTACAAAGCAGGGTTCATCCATCATCATCATTCATTATATGCTCTCATCCTGAATATACATGAAATATTTGCCACTGGACGTTAAGCAACAGTCAATCAACATGTACGGTCCCTGAAACAAAAAAGCATCCCCAAAAGATGTAAAGTGTAAATCGTGCTTATTGTGTGTGTGCGTGGTTTGCGTGTATCGTGCATCGTGTGGTCCAATCATGCATCCTGTAATCGTAGAACGGTTTTCATTGGTCGATTTTTATCTTCTAACGTCTGATTTTGAACCGTTTAAATTTTCTTGTATTAGGTGTGAAGAAATTGAAATTTCCTTTTTAAATACTATCATTGTATCAACATCGCCAATTATCTGCCTATTATTAAAGGGAAACAATTCGAAAAATAGTAAAAAATAATTTCCTGACAAAGGAGTAGGTTCATGAAGGGCCAATTTTGGCCCTCTTTTAGAAAGAAGTTTTTTGGTGATATTCTACTAAAATTAGCTATAATTTGGTAGAAGATGCAATTTTTATTCATTTTTTAATTTTGACTATTTTGGGGGCTAAAATGTAAAAAAAATAATGAAAAATCACGTATTTCTCGATATAACCCATAAATAATAAAACAACGCCATATAATTGAAGTGAAAAACAAATAACATTTATTTAAATTCAATTGTTCATATTTATAAGGTTTTTAGATATAATTTTAGCATGATAGTTATTTTGGGGGTAAAAAGTGCATTTTCAATGAAAAATCACATATTTTCGGAAATAATCAAAAGAAAACTAAACACAACTCCGTATAATTCAAAAGAACAACAAATAACACTTACTTCATATAACTTGTTTATATTATTGCTGTTTTAGTCAAATATTCAACATGAGAGTAATTTTTGGGGTTAAATATGCATTTTAAGCAAAAAATTCCATATTTATTAAAATAATCAATATAAAAAAACAACACCGTATTATTCAAACAAACCAAAAAAAGCATTTATTTCAATTAACTTGTTCATGTTAATAAGGCTTTTGGTTATATTTGCAATATTTTAGTATTTTTTGCGGTAAAAATGCATTTTTTAACGAAAAATCACTTATTTCTTCTCAATAAAGACTGATAAACATGCCGTGTGATTGAACTAAATGAGAAATTACAATAACTTCAATGATACTGTTAATACAGATGGTAATTTTTAATCCTATTTGAAATATTTTATTAATTTTTTTTGAAAACATTTTTTAGCGAAAAATTGCATATTTCTGGAAATAGTCAATAAAAAATAAAGGCAATACTGTTTTATTCAAATGAATTACAAATAATATTAATTTCATTTGTATTTTTCATATGAATAATTTTTTTATCATATTTTCAACATTTAAGTAATTTTTGAGGGTAAAAAATGCATTTTTGACAAAAAATTACATATTTCTTAAAATAGTCAACAAAAACGAATATCAATGTCGTATAATTCAAATGAATGACATATTACATTCGTTTCAATTAAAGTTTTTTTTATATAAATAATAGTTTCAAGCACATCTGCTACATTATAGCAATTTCTGGGGTGAAAATAATTGTCAACGAAAAATCGATACATCTGGAAATCAATTGAAATGAAAAAAAACACCGTAAAATTCGAATGAATGACAAATATTATTTATTGTAGTTTCATACAAGTAATGGTTTTAATCATATTTAGTTGAGGTTTTATTTATTATTTTTTTTATTTTTTTTGGGGGGGGGATGAATTTATTAATGAAAAATCACATATTTCTGAAAATGAACAATTTAATATGAAAACAAAGTCGAATACTTCAAATGAATGACAAATGACACTTTTCCATATTTTTTTCATATAAATAATAGTTTTCTTTCATATTTTCAACATTTTTGGGAAAAAAATATCTTTTAAGAAAAATTGCATATTTCGAGCAATAATCAATTAGAAATAAAAACAAAACCGTATAATTTGAAGCACTTATTTTAGTTAGAGTTTCATATATATAATAACTTTCGATTATTATTCATTAATTTGACAAATCCTTTTAGGGTAAAAATACATTTTTAAACTGAAAAATCACATGTTTTTTTGGAAATAATCAATTTAATATGAAAACGATGCCAAATAATTCAAAAGAATGCCAAATAGCATTACATCATTTATTTTTTATTCAACGGTGTTAACTTCTATATACTTTCTATCATAGACACGTTATTTCTGTTCGCCATCTATATCAGACACCTTCAATCTATTTATTATAATATGCATTTGTTATTAATTTTTAAAGGAAGAAGATGGGGGGGGTTGAATTTCATTAACAACCTACGCAGCAAATTAATGCTTTCAGTCGGATGGAATTTAAGGTATCAGATGGGGTTTGAGAGTTATTAATGATCAACACAGCAAATAAATGCTTTTAGTCGGACAGTGATATTTATGCGACGTATTTCAACAAAAGGTATATTAAAAATGTATGTTGCCATAAATTTCAAGAACGAAATAACATCTTAATATAGTTTTTGATATTCTAAATATTTAAAAATATTGTCCATTTAAACATATAGTTTTTATTTATAAATGTTAAATTCAATTAAGATCAGAATGTAATTTTGAAGATTGCTTCTTCCGGCAAGCAGCGAGGTAACACTGCACAAACAACGGACCGCAATCATAAGCATTTTTTTATGTTGTTTGCTATGTTCCCATTCAAGGGCAGAATTGAAATTTCACTAACTTTAGAAAAAATACAAACAAAAATAATATTAAGATTTCAAGCCCTTGCGTGGGAAGGGTAATAATTTTTATGTAGAAACGCAAAAATTTTGGCTAATTTGGAGGGCCAAAATACCACAATCGTGGCTCTACCCCTTTTGTGCCTTTCATATATGAAGATAAATTTCTGTCATTTATGCTTTTAAAATGAATAGTTGAAACCGACAGGACTTGAAAAATATGAAGATGCTTTGTTCAATCCAGAAAATTGTTAAAAATAAATATTAATAAACCATATTTATCTGCGAAAAATTGTGGCAATATTTATTTTAAAAAGAAGGTATGCAATTATGCATTCAATATTTTTACTTCTGTCCTCAAAAAATGATAACCCAATGGTTAATCCAGATATTGTTGGTTTGAAAAAGATTTGGATGTTTCGGTATGAACTCATCTAACTGAAAAAAGGATGCTATTTTCATTCAGTTTTTATAATTCTGACCTCAAAATCTGAATACCTACATGTAGTTGTCAGTTCAGATTATATTTGGTTTAGGACAAGACAATTGTTAAAACAATAACTATTTAGGTAAAAATTTCTCCGACTGAAGACTTAATGCTATTTTTCATTCAATATTTAGAATTCTGAAGTAAAAAGAGAATACGCAATGTTCAATCCAGAATATTTTTTGTTCGCGATGAGACATTTTTCAAAAGTTTGCAAAGGAGTAGGGGCAATAAGGGCCATTTTTGGCCCAATTTTTTCTGATTTTTTAACTGTTATCAATTTCATAAATTG
>JAULBM010303208.1:0-14642 GCA_032357055.1 Geukensia granosissima
TCTAACTACCGCGAATACAAATCCGTTCCTTTACCGGTTGTGACTAATATCGATTGTGACTATACACCGGCGGTATCTACTGAGTAACACGACGGGTGCCACTAGTGGAGCAGCCGTTGCTTACCCTTCCGGAGCACCTGAACTCACTCTGCTTTTTGTAGGGTTCGTGTTACTCCACCTTTAGTTTTCACTGTAGTGTTGTGTGCTCTATGTTTGTTTTTCATTTCATTTTGTTAACCATGATCTTGCCGATCTTCCGACGACACGATTTCTGTCTGTGCCTTTGGTATCTTCGAATTTCTTTTTTAATCTCCTATCAAGGTCTTCTAGATCTTTATGAGATACAAATTTCTCAAATACATGTTATAAGCTATCTACCATATTTTTAGATATGATAAAAATTATTATTGCTAAGAAGATTCAGTATTTTGCTAAGGACCTTGATCTTTGACTCTTTTGTTTTTGCTAAGTGCATGCTTATTTCTTAGTTTAAGTATCTCTTTTCTTTTCATACAAATTTTAAAGTAAAGCAACTTTGGTATTTAAGAGAACAATTCTTCTGCAGCATGTGAATATCATTTTGAGTAACACTACACAAGAATCATTGTTGAACAAAAATCTTAATTAAATGAATCTTTCAATAAGTAATGAGGATTAATACTCTTTTGTAATCTGAATTTTTGTCTCTTACAATTAGGAAAAGTAGGTGCCATGAAGATATATTTTATCTCTTGTGTAGAAAAAGTCTTCCATCTGAGGAATTTGAAAAACATCTGGAAAAAATGGAAAGTTTGCAATTGGTAATATCCCTTGTTTATCATAAAGGCATCTACTAAATCCACCAAAAGGGTCAAAGATAAATTACATTTTATTTTGGGGCATTTTACTGTTTGCCATAGGATATGGACATCTGTCAATTATTGAAGGCTTCAGTTTAAGATTTACACGCTTACTATCTTATGGACAATCATGCCACATCTTCTTTTAAGTATGTCCAATTAATGGATTGCCGCCCATGTTTTATGAAGACTAAGGAAAACAAATCCTAGTTACATTTAACCTAACTTATATTATAAAAAATTACATAAAAATGTTTACATAAACACTAATATAGTTCCTTTTAACCTAACTAAAAAAGTCAAAGTAAATGTTTAGTTTACAAAAGCAGCTATGCTGTCATCAAACTCTTCATACCATGGTTTATGGCTTGGAGCTTCGTGGCCAGAGAATAAAGACTTGAACTTCTGGTCTCTATAAGTGACGATGTTATTTGCTTTATCATGTTCCCATTTATGAAACAATTCGCCACCTTTGGCGACATCAGGGTTGTAGCCTGTTGCTTTACACAGATCTGCAATATAATCTGACTGAATATCGATGTCGTCATGGAAATCTTTGCGATTATTCCTCCTTTTTACCCATTTTTGTTCATCTTTCCTCATGTCCTCCATACTTTTAGGTTCAGATGGCAAGGTTTTAGTTATGTATCTAAAACATCAATAACGTGTTTAAATAAAAATACTATCAAAAAAGGACGACAGAAGAAAAAGAGCCAA
The DNA here is from genome assembly GCA_032357055.1 of Geukensia granosissima. NCBI lineage: Eukaryota > Metazoa > Mollusca > Bivalvia > Mytilida > Mytilidae > Geukensia > Geukensia granosissima. Next base: position 1,557 of record JAULBM010303208.1, read on the forward strand.
ATATATCATTACAAAGAAAAGAAGAAAAAATGTTTGAACAGAAGTAAAACCAGCATACGGAATGATCATCAATGTCTAGCGATATCTAATTAACACGTCTTCAAAACATCAAGACACGTTTTGAGATATATTAAAACATGTCTTTAAGACTTGTATTGGATACACAATGCTCTTAAGGCATGTCGGAAGACATGGTGTATTTTACTCATGTCTTTAAATTACAAAATTACAAATGTTTAATAAATAAGGAGAATTTTAATATACTATTTGTACATTTCAATGAGTTAACTCTCAACAGTAACATCAGAATCTAAACATAGGCAGTCCAAGATTCAACATTGCAAAAGAAGCACTCTAATCCAAACAATCGAAATGGAAAGCCAAATCCGACAGCAAGGACAAGTAATAAGTCCAATACTTTTCGAGGCATTACTAACTTTTAAGTGCCTTAGAATTTTAACAAATGCAGTACACTTGGAACCATGACTTCTGTAAAGCATTGTTTGATAAATGTCATATCCCACAAGTCTGACAAATGCGTTTTTGAATTCCTTGGAAGACATAATCCACCAGCAGAGGCATTGACCCTGTGGTTTCAAAATACAAAATAGCCAAAGTTTAATAAATAAGGAGAATTTTAGAATGCTGTATGTACATTTCAAGGAGTTACATGTACCTCTCATCAGTTAGTATATCATTGGAAGTTTCTAAATGTCTCGTGTGATTGATGGTAATATACTATCGAGTAAAAGTTCATTCTAAGAATAGATAGTATATATTATATCTAAAACCTAGAGAGTTTTGAAAAATAAAGATTTTTAAACGGCGGAAGAAAAAAAATAAATTATTGCCAAAAATTAGATGACATTGTAATTACCAGAACTTTTAAGCACTTAATGCTTATATATCACAAAAATATTTCGAGTTTTTTTTTTATTTTCAACGGAAACAATTTCTTTCAGAAGCGATCAAAACAAATTATAATACAGTATTTGGTCCTGTATAAATGTAATTTCGCCTTAAAATTCAATAAATGGATAACCTTATACACCAAATTTTGATTTGTTGATTACTGTAAGTTTGACGGAACCTTGTTTTCCAACGAATCTTCACCTAATCCGATTTGCTCTCAACTTTTCGAAAATCAGTATTGCCATTTGACAATTGTATAAAAGTCCCAGAAAAGGTCTCAACAAAAATGATTTTGTGATAAAAAATTGTATAAATTTGGCTTCTGAATATTTGTTTTAAACGTATCGTTTTTTTTCTGACAAATATTCCATGTTCTTTGTTTATTTCAAGTAAGTCAGAATGACATCTTTCCCACAAAATTTATTTAAAATAATTTCCTCCCTGCATGGAGAGCAATGTTTGGTAAAGATTCGGATGCAAAATATTTATATATACTTGCATATCCAAGATGCAACCACATCGAACATTGAAAAAGTAAAATATTGGTCTTGAACTCCCATATAAAACAGCTTATTGTTGCCTCCCTTTAGCCACAGACAGCCTTTGTAGAGGTCAGCAGGATAAACAGTTAAGGAAGCATACAATCTCAAGTCATCGTCAAGGTACGGAAACTGATACAAGTAACCAGTGCAAAAAATTATGGAGTCGACCTCAGCTTTGCTTCCATCCTTAAACTGAATTGCGTTTCCTTCGATTTTCTGAACTTCGGGGCGCTCCTCTACACCAGCAGGAAATTTAAAGTTCATTGGCCTGCTCCTGTACGATGTTATCACACTTTTGGCACCATATTTCATACACTGCAAAGCAATATCTTCAGCCGAATAGCTTGCCCCTACCACCAGCAATCTTTGCCCTTTGAACTCATTTGCATCACGGAAGTCGTGCGAATGAATAATTCTTCCAATGAAGGATTCGATGCCTGACAAAATTGGTTTGTTTGGAACGTTGAAAATCCCCGTTGCCGCTATGACGTGGGTAAATGTATCATCATATGTATGACGGGCTTTGAGATTTTCGGCGGTTACGGTAAAGGTGTCTGTTACCTTGTTGTATCGAACCTGTCGGACAACAGTGTTCCACTTGATGAATTTTTTCAAGTCCGACTTGCTTTTTTTTGTAAATCTACCTGAAATAAAATTACAGAATTGTGCTTGTCTTTGCTAGTTTATGAAAACAATAAAACACCATGGGTTAAGTACTAGCAAAATTATCATTAATCTAAAATATTTATTTATATTACAATATTTTTTTGTCTGATTAAAAATCGGAAATATAAAAATTATTTTTTTATTTTGCAGTTTATAATAATACTCACAGGATTTTTCAAAAATTAGTAAGGAACTCTGTTCATAATACGTATATTAGAATTCACTGTTGCATTTACATAGTTTCTCTTTGATTTGCGGTTACTCTACTTTTGAACCCATTGAAAAACGATGTAATTCACTCCAGAATTTAAAAAAAAAACTCCCTGCTCTACCTGTATTGATTTTAGCTGTATAAACGATTTCCGTTCTTGAAAAAAAGCGTTGTGTTTATTTCTTTTATTAAACAGATTAAAGTCAAAATGGAAAAACAACGTTTTGCATCATTGGAGAGGTTTCTCTTATATATATATATATACGCATTTTTTAGTAGACATACATTGTAATTCAGGTATTTCCTAATCCGAAAAGTATTTCGGTTGTATTTCATAATTCCTCTCTACTGCTTTGTTTTTCTTCCTTTGACCACTTGCTGGGGTGGATGGGGGGGTGTTAGAATCCCAATAAAGTACATTTACCCCACCACTACCATGCCTCATTTGCTAGTCAAGAATTAGGGTTTTGTACAATTATACTCTTTTACATTTATTTTTGAATCTGCTCTAAAAGTTGTTCCTATATTTATCTTAATGTTGTTGTAATGTTTGTCTTATGTCATATGTTAATGTCGGGCTTTACAGGAATATATTCTAGTTATAAAAATATCATACACATTTAAAACTGAAAGCTCAGTCATCGAATATTTCTTCCCTTGAGAATGAATGTTTATTTCTCATAAGTACCTGTTTAATATACATTCCTGTTTTGACTGGAGAGTTATTCCTGACCAAGAATCTGTTTTTGCTTATGTCATGGCAATAGGATTTATTGTTTACATATAGTTTTCCACAAATGAAATGGGAATTCATGACTTTTGCATTTAACGGGAATTTTGGACTTTTGCATTTTTTAAATTTTACATGAAAATACTAAATATATCAGTAGTGTTAAATTTGTATATTATATAAGGAATGAAGTTACTTTTGACTTTTTCCGCGCGGTTGCAAATACGTGGTTTATATCTCATCACAATATACTGCAAATGTAAAAAAAACTTATTTTTTCTTTTAACGATTCCTGCAAAAATATAAAGATACAATACCTTCTAGATAATCTCTTAGTACTGGTCTTGGTGGAAAAGATGGGATAGCTTTTCCAAAGTGGTCGTAGAATGTATAGTCCGGATATTCTATGCATTCTTTTGGCCCATTGGAAAATAAGTTTTTGTACTGACCACCATGACAGGGTTCTCCAAACTCGTCGGTCCCTACAATTATATTCATATAGTTTCATGTTTCACTGTGTAAAATATAGAATTAAACATACTTTCATAAAATTTACTGTGACAGAACGACCTACCCGAGTTGTATTCAGGTAGATTTATAGCCAGTTTAAATCGACTGGGCTAAAGGAACATTTCTTAAGCTCACTCAGTAGAGCGGTTGGCTGGTAACTAAGAGGTCCCGGGTTCGAAAATGGAAAATCGGTTCAAGTCCAGTGTAGAATACCCATGTTTGAGATCAAAAGCGCATACTACAGTGCTTGCTTTCAAATTCCATTTGAAAATGTGGCGTTTAGAATAAAGGCTATTTGGTTTTCAGTCAGGTGTAGAGCTCCTCCTAAAATGGCGTTAGTTGGTTGGGAAGAATATATAGAATTCTCTACCCGTCTGGGATGGAAATATTTTCGCCGTGCCCCGTTTTGAGAAAATACCACGCACTAAACACGTTAAAGAACCCTTTGCAACAACTCGTTATGAGTGGTCCGTAGGTGGCCAGTTGCTCAGGCTAAATTTACCGCCCCTAACCAAACAGTCCGAATATGGCATCCTGTGGCTAGAAAATTCCCCGGCCTAACCTCAACTTAACCTCTTTAATGATGTTTTGTTTGATAACTTGTTCACGTCCTGAATATGCATGAAATATTTGCCACTGGACGTTAAACAACGATATAAAATCAATCAATCGAATTTGTGATTTTTTTGTAAAAGATATAACATGTATCATGGAAAAAGCCACAAATATAAAAATAGGAGATCTAGCGGATTTTCCATAACACAGTCACCCACCAAATGACAGTAGAATTCTACATGTTCAATTACGGCCTTCAACAATGAGTCAATACAATAACGGAAGCTGTAAAAGGCCCAGATATACAAAATGTGAAACTATACATAAAACACGATTTTTCCGGTAGATTTCTTGGTATCAACACTACATCAAAATGTACCTCCGAAAGCGGCCGGGATATAGAAATATGGCGTTCGATTTTTCCGCCTGCAGGTTTAACCACTGCTAAAAACTCCCCATCGTAGAAGATTGTCCCGGGAAAAGAATAGTCATGAAGTACAAATATATCTCCGTCTTGGAAGCACTAGTCCTCTGGAAGTGGCGTCCCTGGTTGTGGGGATGTATAAATTCAGAATCCTTCCGGAGGGAGACGTTAACTATGTGTTAAGAAAATACCTCGTTTCAAGCTTGTAACAGGTCATTTTGAGTGTCAGTAGGCGGCCCGTTATTAAGCTTAATTTATTGCCCCTGTCCAACCTATAATTTTTCTTGATACAGTTAAAAAACCTTCTTTACCGTTCCCCTGTTCACAGTCTAGTTTCAAGTTTCAAGTTTATTAAGAAAACTCAGCCGCAGATTACTGCGTAACAGGAGTAAACGAAAACAGTACCGGCCTGGCGAAAGTTATATGCGCGGCTGGCAATTTGCTAGCAACAATAGCTTGCTAGTGTTCAATTTGCCAGCCTCCGTTGAACGCTCGTCAGCCCTTTTGACAACCAAAAGCTTTCAACAATTTGAACCCAAGCTAGCTATAGTTGAACACTCGCCAGCCCATTTTGAACACTAGTCAGCTACCGTTGAAAGCTTTTGAACGCTCGTCAGATTGAATATAAATATAGTTTCGCTTGAAAATTATTGTTTTAATTATTATTATTATTATAAAAATTATTTATCATATATTTATTATTAAAATTGCAATTAAGTTATATAATTTTCATGACCTCTGATAAAGAATTAATATAATAAATAAATGACAACGAAAATGATTAAAAGAATAATAATAATGACAATTATATATATTTATGAATGATAATGATACAAAAAATAACAATAATAGATAGTTGTATTATTATTGTAATCGTAATCTTTTTTATCATTCATAAGTGTAAATTATTTACGACTACACATTAACTAACTTGTTGACAATCAATAATTTGTCGAAAATTTTCTGACCTCTCTGTATATTGATAGCCTTGTTAATATCTGACAATAAACATGTCACCCGAGGTGGTGTCCTCATAAACACCTATTAATTCTTTGGTTTCTTCTCAAAATTTACTGACGGAAAATTCAGTAATATATGCACCGTCTTGCCGTAATTTTTCGTTAAATCTGTCTGCCCCTGGCAGACAATCTTACTACATATTTATCGGAATTCCAGTAATATTCGTGCTTTCTAAGTCCTGTTTATTTTATAAGATCTAGAAATTACATGGAGGCTGTCGAGGAGTCAACTGAAGCTAACGAAAGATCAACGCTCGCGTTCAAGGGTTCAGCTACTGGTCAAAAGCTTTCAACCGTTTGACAGCTGGGCTTTCAACGGTAGCTGGCGAGTCTTCAAAATGGCTTTCAATTTGCTAGCAATTTGCCAGCATACTTTTACATTACAGTATTTTAACAACCTTTACATTTTTTCTCTATTAGGAAACTTATTATAATAAATCGGAATAAATTTTCTTCTGATATCTAAAACTATGTTGTTATTACAATCAAATAAATAATGATATTCGTACACACGCGCGCGTCCCCAAGAACAGATCCACAAACTGTACACAATCTTTCGTCCCTTGGTATTTTCCGCCATCTACCAGTTTCGATAGGAAATTTAATATTACAAACCCTTAGTTTACAAATATGTACCCGTTGCCCCGATTTTAGTTTTAAAAGATAAGGTTCCAAACGAAACTCATGTTTAAAATTAGAGTAGTATTCCCCTCTAGATGAATTGTTCATATCTGCCTTACTGTTTATCCTCATGCTACTCTGGTGTTTGATAGTGTAAATTGTAAATAATTGATTGTATCCCTTCAGAATATGAAATGCACTACTGAATATATAAAAAACTTAGTACTAAGCTTACTGTGGAAGCAGTTTTCAGGTCTGTCATGCAGATACTTCCTGTTTACCAGTGCTTTCAATTTTTATTTGAAATCAAGTGCACATCTTTACTGACATGTCAGTCTTCTAGTGTGTTCCATATTTAAGGTTCCCACTTCCACCAATGTTGTTGCTTTGGTTCAGTGTTCAGTTTTGGTTAATCAGACATTGTCATTACAACATCTTTAGCCTAGAAAACACCATTAAAGTTGTAGACAGTAAGTATTGATTTGTGAGTTAAGCTAGAGTTAACGCACAGTTTCTTCAATATTTACAGACTGTAAGCATGGATTTGAAATCCGCGCCAGAGACAACCCCAGTCATAGTGTGTTACTGATGGCCAAAACTGCTGAAGAAAAAAGTAATTGGATGGCAGCTTTAATTTCATTACAAACAAGAAGGTAAAGATATCTTGATTTCATGATGTTTAACAGATTTTTAGATCACCTGACCAAGAGGTTAGCTGAGTGATTGACATTACTTTGCTTAGTTATCACCCACATTTGGTTCGTTCAATTAAAAAAGTATAAATTATAAGCTTCAAATCAAGCTAACCAATATGGCAACCACAGCTAAATATTTTTATGAAGGAATCAGTGGGAAATTTTAAAGTCTTTCTGGTAATTTGTTGGCTAATTGGAAACAAACTTTGGTGGAATTATAATTATTTAAATTTTATGTTTACAACCAGTAGAATTTTGCATGAAAGGCTGATTCCACTGGCTCAATTATTCATTACTTAATTAAATTAAAAGGATTATACATCATAGAGATAGGTCAATGTGGTCTGTTTGAAATTTATCATCACAAGTGGATTTAAAAATGATGACTTTAAATGATATTTTGGTTTATTAAATTTTAAAACTATTGGTATTTTACAGTATGCTGGAAAGGCGGTTAGATGAGATTCTGAAGGATGAAGACCGAGCTCAGCCATTACAGCTTCCACCTCCAGATTTGTACAGGTCTGTTTAAATCAATATAATAAACAGATATTTTCATTTGATAAGTCTAGGAATGAATTTTGAAGAAATTGAAAATGAGAATAAATTAATTTTGCTTAGAATGTGTTGATATCATCTGGATCAATTACATAATAATTTTATATTTTAACTTTGCTTAATTAAACTAGACTGTCTAGACTTATTCAAAAGAAACGAAATATAGCACCTCTTTCTACTTATACTTCCCCTAATTATAAGTCTTCCCTCTCTTATTCTGCAAATCATTGGAAATATTCCCTTGGTCTTTTGTCACCTGCTTCTAGTAGGGCGGCATATAGGGATCAACCTGTCGTCTTGCGTCGTTGTTTATTTTTCCAAAAATTCAATATTTTAAATTTTGCTGGAGGCAACAATTTCTAATCCGCTACTCTTTCTTAATCATTTAATGAAAATGAACAAAATTTTAACAGAATCCTTATCAATAGTGGTAGTATTGCACCTCCTATTTTATTTTTCCAGAAAATTAATATTTTTGGCTGCACTTTTGACTTTTAAAATGCAGTTAGAAAAAGGCGAGTACCATTTCTAATCTGCTATTCCTCCTAAACACTTATTAAATAGAAATTAAACAAATTTTTAGATACTCTTTATCAATGATATAGTATTGTGCCTCCTATTTTATATTTCCAGGAATTCAATGCTTTAAATTCTTACTGCAATTTTGACTTGCATTTTGCTGAAAAGAGTGGGGGTAATGATTTGTAATCTGCTACTCCTTCTTAACCATTCATCAGAAGTTAACTAAACTTATTGCCTTTAATGTTAATCTTCTTAGGCAAATAGAAGGCAGGTGACACATGTATTCTGGGGAAGACTCAATACTAAGTTGTCCTAACAATGGAAATATATAGGAGGTTGCTTGATAGAATCACAAAATAGAATTGATTTATTTGCTAACATTTGTTTGTGAAATTTTTTGTCTGTTTTCTTTCAGATTTGGAGAAAAAGATTCTGATAAGAACATTGTAATGGAAGACAAGAGACCTAATCCAACAGAAAATCCACTAATTAAAGGTGGCACACTGCTGAAATTAATAGAAAGGCTGACATACCATATGTATGCTGAGCCAAAGTTTGTTCGAACATTCCTTACTACTTACAGATCATTCTGTACTCCACATGAACTCTTAGATCTTTTAGTAGAAAGGTAAATTTGTACATTAAAACAATGAATACCAAAGTTTTTGACAAATCAATACATTATGTTTTTGTCCAATAAGACTATATGCATTTTACTAATTACCGCTGCCACTTGTGTAATATGGATGGAGGCACATGCACAATGTACTATTTTAATGAAATATTTTTGTAACATTGGATTGGATTGACTTACATTCTACCTAATATTCACAGTCTATCTAACTAAGATGGATTCGAAGAAAAAGCCGTCATTGGGCAGCCATATTGAAAAAGTGAAATTATGTCAAATCATTTCACAGAATAATGTAAATATCTACTTTAAAAACTTCCTATTGTACGATTTAATACATATCTGAAATTTAAAGAAAACAGCATGTTTTGTTTTTAATATGCATTTTGAAATAAGGTAAATAAATATGGATTGAAATAAGTTTTGAATTGTATTTAGCACAATTTAAGTATTGTTTTTGCTTAGAGAGTTAAAAGATTAAAAAAACCGAAGTGGGTGAAGGTTTTCATCTTTAACCTTTATAACTCGAACGATATCATGAGAATTAATGTTTGTCAGTGTGAAGTGACAACAGATATATGTAACATATTGGTTATTGGTACATGGCAATAATTGGTCCATGTTTGAAAACCTCACATTTTAGTGAATTCTGAAAAGTCAGATTTAGTTTGTGCTTTTCTGAGTCTGCAAATTTTTGTATTAACAATGAAATTTTTGAACTCAGATATTTTTTTTTATAAAAGTTAATTTCTCACAGACTTACTACTACCCTGTTATGCTCATAAACACAAAGGCAGAATGAGGAAGTTTTATCAATGAAATTTGTTGCTACTTTACAGATTTGATATTCCTGAAAAACATATAACTCAAACAGAAGAAAATGAAGAAACAAAGATTCAGACCAGGAATGACATGCTTAAAAGATTCCGTAAAGAATATGTCAAACCTGTACAGTTCAGGTATGTAACCAGAAAGATCCAATCTGTGTAGTTTAGTTATGGAACATAAATGTCTAGTCACATCTGTGCAATTTAGGTTTGACCATATTTTTCATACTATTGATCTGATTGTTCAGAAAGATTTTTCCCTCCACCAATCCACTGGATCAACTAATCTTAGGCTAAAATCGATGGTTTTGTAATCACTAAAAATCCTTACTTTTCAAAAGCATTCTGTTGCAGACTAAACATTGGACAAGAAACACTGAACTGGCAGATGTTTGTTTATTTATTTTGTCCTTATTGTCCTTATTGAAATAAGTGAAAGAAAGAAAATAAAGTTTTACAAGTTGTTTTTGTTGGTTCTATGTTGCCATAATTTTAAGAAGGAAGTCAACAAATATATAAAAACTAATAGAACAACTCTGAACACATCTGTAAAAAATCCAGATTGTTTTTTCTGTTGGAATGAGAATTGTTACTTGCAATGCTTTAAAAGGTACAGGATCTTTGGATACATGTATTTATTTGATTCCTGTCAAACATGCTTCAAACATAGAATTCAATAATTAGTTAAGCTTATACTTACTGTTACTGTACTATTACTGACCATTCATCATATGTTCTTCGACCTAACCAATGAATATACCTTTCTTAGACTTTTTTCTCAATTTCAAGCAAAAAATGCCTTTTCCACCTATCATCCACATCAACCAAAGATTTAAAAAATGCAGTATATGTTATTTATGATGGAACAAAGATCAAATCAGACCTGTGCAATTCAGTTATATACCTGTCATTTTTTAAACCTTTTTAATATGTGTTGGTTATATATGTGTATTAAACAACAAAGATTGAGTAATATCTTGGCAGTTTCAATCATACTGGTGTCACACAGCAAAAGTTGTTACAAAATACATAGTGGTTTGAGGCCTGGGTAGCTGAGTGTTCTAGGTAGTTGATTTAAACTTACTGTACAGATCACTGTAGCCTGTCACCTATACTGCGTGAGTTCTCCTCTGACTTTGTACCATACAATAACTGGTTGAGTTTAACTCCCATCGCACTTGATAGGGTTTGTTAGTTACCTGCCCAAAGTCGTTGGTTCTTTCCGGGCACTCCAGCTTCCTCCACCAGTAAATCTGACCGCCGCTGAAATATTGTTGAAAGTGTAGTTAAACCCCAATCAAACAAACAAACATACTGGTTAGCTTTGAGACCATCAAGTTTATGTATACATATACAGTAAAACCTGTCAAAACTAAAAACTCTTTGATCCTGAGAACTTTGTTCAGAATTGATTTGCTTAGTTTTTAGCTCACCTGGCCCAAAGGGCCATGTGAGCTATTGTCATCACTTTGCGTCCGTCGTCGTCGTCGGCAGCGGCATCCGTTAACTTTTCACATTTTCATCTTCTTCTCTGAAACCACTGAACAGATTTGAACCAAACTTGGCAGAAATATTAGGCAGGTGGTCCTTTACCAGATTTGTGAAATTGGTGCCGATCGGAAATTCAACATGGCAGCCAGGGCAAATTATGTGTTGGTCCAAATTTCAAACATTTTCTTGTCAGAAACTACAAAGTGGATTGAATTTTTACTTTGCAGAAATGATTTTTAGATGATCCTGTGCTTAACTTGTGAATCGTTTGCCATTCGGAAATTTAAAATGGCCGCCATGGAGAAGCTTAGTTTAACATTGATCCGTATGGGAATTTCACATTTGCATCTTCTTCTCTGAAACCACTGTGGAGATTTTAACCAAACTTTGCAGAAATGTTAAGCAGGTGGTCCTTTACCAGAATTGTGTTTTTGGTGCCGATCGGAAATTCAAAATGGCCACCATGTGGAAACTTATTTTAACATTGAACCCTATGGGAATTTCACATTTTCATCTTCTTCTCAGAACCACTTTAGAGATTTTAACGAAACTTTGCAGAAATGTTAAGCAGGTGGTCCTTTACCAGATTTTTTTTTTTTTTTTTTGCCGAATGGAAATTCAAAATGGCCGCCATGGCAAAACTTAGTTCAACATTGAACCCTATGGGAATTTCATGTTTTCATCTTCTCTGGAACTATTGTAGAGATTTTAACCAAACTTTGCAGAAATGTTAATCAGTTAATCCTTTACCAGATTTATGTTTTACGTGCCGATCAGAAATTCAAAATAGCCTATATGACAAAACTTAGTTTAACATTGTTCCCTATGGGAATTGCACATTTACATCTTCTTCTCTGAAACCAGTAAACAGATTTTAACCATGAAACTTAACATATCATAAATGATCCCTATGTATTTCTCACAATGTGTTCTTGTTGGTTCATGTAAATCAGTTAGTCCTTTGCAATCATATGAAATTGCAAACATGCAGACAATGTAACAAAAAAATTCCCAGGTGAGCGATTACAAGCTCCGTGGAGCCTCTGGTTTAGGGGACCTTAAAGGTCAAGGTAAAATTAAGTAAATTCATAGTATTTTCATACTTAAAGCAATTTCTATATACCATGTGACCCTTGTAGAACCAATTAATCTACAAGAACTTTTAGATTTTCTTTTCAAAGACAATATTAAATGCAAATGGTATAAAATAATAGATATTTGCCACTTTTCATGTATTAGCCAAATTCTTGGGCAATAAATGTGCCTGAATGACCCTTGTCCTTTTTTGCAGTTGTTTTGTCTGAAAAACTTTTTTCTAAAGGTAATGGGTCAATTTCAATGAATCTTTAGTTAAATGTCACTTGGATATGCTCTTAGATCTAAAAGTACCTAATCCATACACATCAGAAAAGCATTGCTATGACTTGAACTGATAAACTCTCAATTCCGTTATGATTTGGAAAAGTACCTACAAAGTGCATATAATATAGCTAATTTGTAAGCCAATAAAAAAAATATAAAACAGTATCATTCAGTTACCTTATTTTTGTAAAATTTACGAACCTGCTTTCAGCATTTCATTCTTTATTAGTTTTGAAAAAATGAACAATTGCTAGTATGGGAATTTGGTTAAAAATGCAGTCTACAGCAGCAGTGAAAGATTCCTAAAGGACAAGTGTTGATAAAGCATATTTTTGACCCAAGAATTTGGCTAAAAAATGAAAAGTGGCTACATAATGGTATAAACTATTTTTGGAGTGTAAAAAATTCACTGGCAGTTTTGGATAAATTATAGGCTTACAAAAAACCTTTTGAAACTGTTGATTTTTATGATTTCTCTACTCTTTATACTACACTTGATTGAGTGGTGTTTCGATAAAACAAATAAGTACATTTGCTGTAGTAGAGAAAGGCCCTTTTTCTCTGACGAAAAAGACAAATATAAAATATATACTTACCGGACCTGCGAGGAAATCGTTTCTGTTTATTTCCTTCTAGATAACAATTTTATTAGTTTCGACATTAAAATTTACAGACAGTTTGTAGGAATTCTGAAGGGCATAAATTGTGTTCCTTTCATAGTGGATTAGTCTTCACGGTTATGAATCTCAGTTTATGGCAAATTTAACAATACCTCACGCTACCTTGATGATATGTTTTTGTTAATAATTC
>JAULBM010303219.1:0-14640 GCA_032357055.1 Geukensia granosissima
TTTGTTTTTAGATATTTTATAGTCGCTATTACATGACGAAAGAAATTGCAACAATATTTTTGAAAAAAAGTTTTTTTAATTTTCAGTTTTATATATTGGTAAGTATTTTGGGGTATTCTGGGGTCTTCTTTGGGTCTTCTTGGGTATTTCTATGCTCCGCCGGAAACGAATTTTTAGTCACGACAGTGGGAAGATATCCATTGTCATTTTTGAAATGAACATTTCATACCGTTGATGGCGACCGGAGTGATAACTCAAATCTTTCCCTGAGAAACACTGTCTCAGTAGCTTTCTTGTCAGCTGCAACTCACTAATGACACTATCGATAAAATCCTGATAGGTTTTAGGGTCACTTTCCCATCATCAAGCCAATGCAAAGAAGGAACATAAAGGATGAGATTATAAAATATTACGCAGATATAATTTTTATATCTGCGTAATATTTTTATTCTTTTAGTCCGATCGTTTTTTTATTCAAATTTTAATTCAATGTAAAATTTCCTGTTTTTTAAACAGTTATGAGTTTACAAGAAAAAATAAATAAAATTGAAGACTCTTTGAAATGATAAATATATATAAAAATGGTTGTGTGGTGGACACACCCTTAGCACTTGGACAATGAAAATTTAAGTAGTAAAATTGTATACAATCGCATTACAATCACTTTAAAAACGTCAACTGCTTTCCGCGTATGCACTGTTTTCCGTCAAAGGGTATATTGTAAAATAAACATTTAAATGATCTGAAAGATATCCTGGTTATATAAATGCTTTATCGAAAAATTCTGACAAAACGAAAAAATCCGTAGTTTGTTGGGTTTGTATATTGTCAGATGATAAAGATTTTTAATGATATTCATCTATTTATATCACTACATGAATATCATAATTAAATTTGGAAAATTGTAAAGGTTTACTGTTGCTAAGGAAACTGCAAATGGCGACCTCCATGTAAAACGCTAAATAGGTACATGTATCTTCTTTGTTGTTACGTTTATATGTTATTGGCTCTGTTTATATATGGTTAATATAAGCCTGCAAATTGAGGATTAACATGTACATAATAAACTTGGTTATTTAGGTTGTTGAATGTTTAGATTTTTGGCACTGGCTATGTAAAAGTATAAAAATAGAAAATTATTATTATATCGTCAGATCATATATTTTCGTACGACAAATGAATTTGTTGTACAAATGCTAAAGCTATGGTATTTATGACATAACAATCGGCACTTAATACCACAAAAATCCATAGCGAGGATACCTGAAGCATGGCCTCCGATTATTGCAGAGAGTGTCCAACAATCACTCATTTAGGATATACTATGGGTCTCTAAACAAATACCAATTTCTACAATTTCGAAATGACAGTACTTTGTGGAAATGACATACAGTGGAACCTCATTAAGTCAAAGTTTAATGGACCTGTTGAAAATATTCGAGTTATTGGAGGTTCGAGTCATTCCTAGGTTATTTCTAGACTTGATATTAAGTTTTTCCTTCATTTACCCAGTATTTAAAATAGGTCTTCACCAATATCTAGAATTTGTCAATAACATAGTTTTGCAATTTCTAATGTGTGGACTTATATTTTTATTGTAGTGTGTGTTTTTTTTTGCTACTCTGATAATTTCATTAAGATAACAAACAAAATATTATTGAAAAGACAGTTGGCAAACTTGTTATATGAAGTAACACACATGATTACAGTACACACGGAATACAGTGATAAACAACAAGCAACAAGCACTACATTCATGAGTACACAACACAACACCACACATACAAATACAAAATACAGATTCACTGCCGGAATGAACTTAGTCCTGTTACAAAGTCTTTTGTGAGAGTTGTCTGTCTTGCATTCAGTTTTTTCTTTAGCTGTTTACTTGTGAAGTATTCGCTCAGTTTGACGACTATTGGAAATAGATTTTCTGTGTCATCTTGGGCCTCAAATTAACTTTGGTAGGTTTCTGTCATGTCTAACATTGAAGAAAGTGATGAAAAAGGCTTGTTTGGTACATTTGATTCATCATCATGTCTTGTTCTGTAGTATTCTGTGTGTTGGTGATCTGGTTGATGATGTCATCATCGGTAAGTGGTTTTGGTAGTGGGATATCACTGCCAATATTGGCGAATTCTTTGAAGTTGATTCCTGCTAGATGTGTGAGAGGTATGTTGCCATCGTCGTCTTCTATGTCCTGTGTAACTGTTGCTGTGCTCTCAGTAGTATTGAAACCTGCATGTATGAAGCAATTGTTGATAGTATTAGTAGTCTGGGTAATGGAGTCTGCTGTAGAAATCTGAGAGCATTATGAACTGTCAAGTTGAATTCCTCCTTCTGCTTTAACATTACCCTCTTTCTGTACCTTCAGGTTCTGAATAATACCTTGGTCACAGGGTTGAGTTTTACTAGTGGTGTTGGGTGGAAGAAATACCAGTCAAATGGTTTTAAACTGGTCACTTTGGGGTTGTCTGGGCAGTTGACTGTTGTTGATAGACATGGTGATTCATTGTTGCTGTTGTTGAAACTTCTTGTCAAGTTTATAGACCCATAAAGTGAAGATTTCCCAGGTCATCCAGGTTTTTTTATTGGAGTCATAGTCAGTTGGTAGTGTTTTCACATTCTTGAAACATCCTGGGTTCGCAGCTCTACCAATAACAAGAAGGGAAACTTTTTTCGGATCTGGACATGTTAGTACACACCATCACCGTCAATCTTTCTTTACTCCTTTACCTCCGCTACAATCAACAATCTTGAAATTGAGTGTCTTTTCTGGTAGTACCTTGAAAAATAAGCTAGTTTCATCAGCTTTAAAGATTTTTTCATGTGACTATTCATCCATGATGCCTTGTAACTCGGTTAGCCATTCATTTCTCTTGTCATCAACTGACTTAGCTTCCCGCATATTTTTTAAAAAGTAATGTAGTGTCTTTCTTGGAATATATCCAACCAGCCATTACTTCATTTGAAGTCGGGATAATTTAGTTGTTTGGCAAATTCTTCTGCCTTGGTCACCAGCATTGGTGCAAAAAGGCGGAAGGTTTTGGTCTCTCACATTGGTAGTTCCTTTTCTATGTCTTTTTGTAAGAAGCTGTCCTCATTTACATTTTCTGTCTGGGCCTAAACTGATTTGCTGGTATGCATCTTAATCCAGCATTTTATATCCAAGAGGACAAAGTATTGGCTGGAACACCAAAATTACAGGAAATTTCAGACATAGTTTTAAACCTTTCTCTGACTCCACAATTGCCTTGTACTTTTCTTATTTTAGTAAATATTGTAAATCTAATAATTTTTAAACTCAGTTTCATATCCCCTTGACATGTTTTCTCTGTATTTTTTTTCATGATATACCTTTTTTGATTTGAGTCAGATTTAAATTATGTTAGATGCAGAACATATCTGGATTCCAGTGTCCACCAAAGTACAAATTAAAATGCACTCGTGTGTCTTAAATCAAAATTTTCTTTTGTGACCTTTATCTGGGGCTACGTTAATACAACTTTAAAAATGCAAAGTTTGCATCTTGAAATTTTTGGAATATACATGAAGCTAGAGCAGCTTTCAATGCATTGATCACCTCTTTGTTTTAAATCCAGATGGCAGGTTTATTGATTACAAATAATATTTCTGCATTTTAATAAGTATCTTGTTGACAATCCCAAGGATCTTGGATGGGGTTAACAGAACAAAAAGTTAAAGGGAGGTTTGTCTGATTCCTGTTGATGAAGGGTTGACAAAGGGTGATTTTGATCTGTATTTTAATAGACTGCACTTGTCTGTTTGCTCTATAAATAATTTGGTTTTCTTCTTTAGATTGTAAGTATGACACAGAATCACAAACAGTTATTTACACACTGTGTACAGGTGTTAAACACATATGATGTGGATACTGAGTCTGTAGAAGAACATGTCAACAGATATCTGAAAGACAACAGGGTAAGTATATCTTCAAAATTTATTCAAAATATAATGTCAGATACATTTTAAGCCACATCAGGTTAGTTTTGTAGGTTCTCACCCTTTTCTGTCTGATGGGTTCTCTGAAGCTAATATTTTTATTTGTGCATTTGGGGTCAAACTGAATTAAGATCCTTCTACCAACTGTAGTGGCAGAGGAAATCTCAGAAAATGGGTGGAAATTTGAAACCTGGCGTCATAATAGAAAAAAGAAAATTGAAAATTTTCCCATTTTAGCCAAATTATAAGCAAAAAAAAAAGAGTCAAGGTATGCAAAAAATGATGTAATCTTCCAGACCATTGGAGTGTGGATTTGAACTTTGTATCACAACTTACATTAATTCACACTTTTAGGAACGTATAAATAATGATGATTTTCCTAGGAGCGGGTTAAAATTTTACTGGAAAGTACGGATATTTGAAATAAATCATCCGAACACAAAATTGGGACATTGCCTATTCAACACCAATTTCCATCAACTAACTATTAACCTTTATCACCGACAGAAGAAAAAGTTTGAGAAAAGTTCGTGTTTTGTTTGCAAATGTATACCATGTTTTGCATACCCCTTTTTGGTAACCGACAAGAAATGGAGACAAACAAGTACGATTGGTGGTCAAATGCATCAGCTGCAAGATTTCTTATTTGTTCCTTGTATACACATTGATTATACAATACATGTACTTACCAATAACTGTAGGTCATACAAAATTATCAACAACAAGTATAAAATCCGAGGAGAACATAAAAAATAAGGCAATATCATAGGAGATATGATCATCATTGAATCGATGAATGTAAATGAATATACATAAATATAAACATATATACAAGATGGAAAATATGCTTAATTGTCGATCCCAGCAGCACAATAGAACCATAAACGGCGAGCAAAACAGGATATCTGGAGCCTCTGGTTGAATTATTTCATATTCCTTGGCCTTTCCAGAGAAGTCAATTTCAAAAAATGCACTGACACTAAGACTCAATAATTAGTGCAGCTGAACCAATCTTTTGCAATCAAAGACCCATTAACTTTGTCAAGGGTTCTCTAAGTTTAAATAAAAATCTAGGACCAGCTTAAGCAAGAAACAAAATATGCCAAATAAAATTATAATTGTTGCACCTTTTAATATCCTTTATTAGTATCATGTGGAGGGCAAAGGGGACGAGAGAAAAGAGGCGAGGGAAAAGGGTGGAAGGGGAGGATGGGAGGGTGAAGGATAAATGTATTTCCTGTCCGCCCCACATGATTACTTGTAAACGGGTCACATCACTTTCATTTTAGCCAAGTTTCAATGAGTAGACCTTAGTCATTGTTTTGAGGAAGACAAACAGCCGTCAATTTCTTGTTAACTAATGAAAAATCTGACTAAAACAAAACTGATTAAATCTATCGGTTGGAGAAAAAAAACAAATATTGATTTTTTTTGTCCCAAGGTTAATCACAATGACCATAAATATAAGTCTGTTACAAAACTCTTCTCCTTCTTCATGATAACTAGGTCGATAGCCCAAAATTGGTCCCAAATTGGAACTTTTGATTTAGTAACACAAGAATGCATATGCATTCATTATAAATATACAATATTGGTTTGTCGTCAAAACTTAAGTTCTTGAAAATAACGGTTTGATTCTGCCAATTTTGATAGATATGAAACATAATGTAAAACGAAAAATTTTTATGACAGTTTTATGTCACGAAACATACAGCGGACCTAAGACCACCTTTCACTTTTGATTGTTTTAATTGTGTATTTAGACATTTTGTAAAAAATTCTGCTCTCAAGGTCTCGACTGTGGTTTACATGTCCTTAACCAAAAATCATTGCCTTGCAATTATTGAAAGCCATTGGTGTGTGCAACAGTTTAAAAGTCTATTATAATAGGTCACATAAGGTGATGTTACCCTTAAGAGTGAAATTGTTAATATCTTCTAATACGAATTCAATCACACACTCACTCCGAATTTTTTCGCCTTATTCTAGTAGACTCCGAACTTTCTGTTGTTTTGGATTTTTTAAGCATATTGCCCATGATTAGTGTAGGTAACTGATCCAAATTGTTGCTCTCCGCATTAAATTGCGGGACAAAACTGTCTCGTATTAACTACTGATGTATATTTAGGTTTCGTGGGTAGAAAATAAGGCCTACATGTGCCAATTGTTCGAGATCTTTTAAGAAAACTGCTATCTGACATTAAAAGGCAGTTATCCTCAAAGGAAGTCTATACTTTGGCCTTTGATTAAACATACTTTTATACAATAACACATCGAAGACAGGCGAAATAACACTAAACATTCTTACCTCATACAGATTTCAAGCGGTTTGTTTACATCCGTTGTTAGCCTCCTGGGTAAAAAAATACTTATTTTATCCGCTCCTATACAAATTTAACACTAGAGGTTACACTCCGTGATTCAGGGACATATATTACACTGGAGTATTCTTTAACAGTCTTTGTTAAATATTGTCATATGTAAAGAATGTGAGGAGACTTTTAAGCAAAATTATTGTCATATACATGTTTAATCCTTATATATGAGATCTTTTGACCTGGTGTTGTTATATAATTGCCATTCTGTCATCCATTATGGCTGCCAGCATAGAATTTTGTTCAATATCTTAATATTTAAGATGAATGTTAATTACATGGCTAACCAAATTTTAATACATAAATTGAATGCTGATCTGTAATCCAAGATAGCAGCAAGAAGACAAAAATCAAGACAGCTATGACAATTGCCTTTCTGTTCTCCAAGAAGGCCATCACTATTGGACTTGTTCTAATGTACTTCACAATGTAAATACTTTATTTAAAAAAAGAATAAATGCAACAGCCTTTGTGTTTGTTCAGATTAAGCGAGAAGAGTCACTAAAGACTCTTTGGAGCATCTGGTTTCAACATTTCATGATTATTGTATGTTTTTGTTTAGGTCTATGATGAAAGTGACCAAACGTTTATTGTTGAAGTTTTCTCTGAATGTGTGAGGTATTCCAATTTAATGTATGTTGTTCTTAATGGTTTCTACAATAAAGATGGGAAGAGAACATTACGATCAGAGCAGAATCTTTATCTTGGTAAGCCTCTAAATAATTAATCATTGGTTGGTATATAAAGTATTATTAACCCTTGTAGGTTCTCTTTATTAATTAAAAAAGATGAAATATAATTATTACATGATTGAATATAATCAACAATGATTTGAAATATCTTAAGAGATGCCATAATCATGTTAAATACATGTACTTTAAAGGTCATACAATTACCCTTAGAAAATCTAGAGAAAGAATGAAGTATCTTCATTCTCCAAATCTCTCTTGTGGCTTGGAATTGTTTCTGGGATGAAACACCAGATCTGCCAAACAAAATTCCCGTTTGTGGCATATAGGAATAGCCTTCTCATTGGGGGATTGTCAGGTTATCATATGGCTTCCTCACTCGTGTTTATGAAAGAAATCCTGTTGTAGATTTCAAAAGTGAAAGGGGTCCATGACTACAACAAAATGCTAACTTCTTTATTTGTACCCATCAATCCCTGTTTTCTGTTGCAGACAAAAGCTGTTGCCCTGTGCATTTGATGTCAAAACCCAACCCCATTTGTTCCTAATTTTAATCAGTGTTGAACTTGTTCTCATTTTGAAGAATGTATAAAACATTTGTGACTGCATGTTAAGCAAGCAACCAACAATTAATAAATCTACAAAGCTCCAGATTTCAGTTTCTTTGTGGATCAAATTATCTAATGATTTTTATGACTTTGCATTTTAAACTAAATTCTCTGTTTCTCTTGTATTATTTTATTTCATCCAAGTTTTATGATTACCCCCTTTAACAGCTACTCTAAAAAATGTAGGAACTTAAGTACTGGTAAGCTGTTGAACATTAAGATAAGATTCAATGGTGTACAATGTATATCAGTTAACAGAGATGTACAGGTTGGATTGTTGTGCTGGAATTTTTTGGAGAATTCATAAAAATGAAAAATTTTGTCCTCACTGTATTATTCTTTGATAAACATGTTGTAAATTTCAGTCCTTTCTGATAGTTGTAAGAATACCTGGGATGATTAGCAGAGTATTGCCGGTCAAACATGTCCATTTCAATTCTTTTATTTTACACCTCTGTTTGGCTTCCAGTTGCCTATTTTCCTCATGTTTGGGAAATTCATCACTGAAGTACATAATTTATTTGGCCCCGATTTTTAGATATGTGTAGTATATTGCATTTGAAATATATTTTCATAAACTTCAGTAGTTCTGTTTATAAGTTTTCATCTTAAATAGCATTTTTAAACTTTTTTCAGTAATTTGTTACTTAGCTACATTCAGACTAGATGAACTTGGAATGGCTCATTTTAGAAAATTTGTTAGCTCCCAGGATACCAACAAAATGTACAGAGTAAGTACCAGCTGTTTTTCTTGTTGTATGAGCCTCTCAAGCTCTTCATCATACTTATAGATAAGAACTTATTGCAGAATTATTTTCCTACTCTGGAAAAAATGTGAGTTAGCAGACACACAAATATTTTTGCTATTTACTCCCCCTTAACAAGGTATGGGTGAATAAAAATTGATTAATAGGAATCACCTTATCTGTCTGTCTGTCTGTCTGTCAACATATATTGTAAGCCCATCTTCTCCTAAACCTTTCAGTGGATTTAATTGAAACTTTTCATGATCATATGACACAATAACAGAATAAATGCATATACCAGGGGGTAGATAGGAATTTCTTCTTTGCTCATTCCAAATACAGATAATTGGCTCTGACTGTCCCTCTGTCCACATAACTTGTAACTCATCTCCTTTTTTACTATTCAATGGATTTCAATAAAACTTTACATGAACACAAGACACCATGTGTAGTTATATAATTACGCATACAGGAAGTAATTCATCATGGCTCATTCCAAGGACAATTCACTCTGAAAAACTGGGGCGATGAGTGGCATCATTTGTGAGTTTTGCTCACAGTATTTGTGGGGCTCCACTATCCACGCCTGCTTTTTTCTGGATTTAATTTGATTCTAATAACAAAATATAAAGCCTAAACTGAAAGTGAAATTTAATCTTTTAAAAAATAAATTTGTTTTTATTGCATAAAATTCACAACTATACATTAGTGAGACATACAGTTATAGCTGTTTCTCTAGTTATATGTAGCTAATTAAAGTCTTTAAAACCTTATTATCTGAATTTGTTTCACCTAGAAGAACCTATTTGTTATCCATATGTCTGAACAACATATTTTTCTGATTTATTGTAAGTTGTACATTCTAGTCTTTCACCAACTAGAGTCAAGGATCTAAAGGCATGTTTCATTGCATGGTACTATATATTATGTGTATTTTCATTAATGATTATACATGTATAAATTAATAAAAATAACAATTTTAAGTCATCTTTCGATTTTAAAAAGGCATTGATATGAACTGTTTTTTAGCTAAACTAACTTTAGTTTATTCTTATTTTTAGTTTTTATCATTCTTTCTGAATGAAAAGAATTTGCTGACATGGATAAAAGATGGATGGGAGAAATACTATGAACATGTATTTGTACAGACCTCATTGTTATCACCTCTACAAAGGTATACACTTTAGATAAAAAAAGACTGTTACTGTGTCTGCCCTAATGCTTGTCACTGCCTACATTGTATGTCTTTAAATTAATTAAGCACCACTGTACCAAGCCAACACAAAATGCAGAAATTAATTTATTAGTTTCATACATCAGTGACAATGGTAAAATTACATCACATTCGGCCATCTACACATAGGGAAGTTTTTACACTATTGATAAACACTAATTCATTTAAGGAAAAACATCAATTTTAAATTGAGAGACAGTTTAATGTAGGGGGACAAACAGATAACTTTTCATTTTGTTACTTTCTAAAAGATGAAAATGTACAAAATCACACTGTAGGTGAGGAAATACTGGATTTTTCTGTTTCTAATTAGCACCCTGGTTATGAATTTTTATAGTAAGTGCCCTTGGATCTTATTAGGGAAAATATGGTAATGTATACATGTATCAGGTAAATTCAGAATTGGTTTAGAATTTATATACTGTACAAATTATTTCATATTGCAGTTTCACACATCATTAATCATTCAAAATTAAAATTAAATTTGAGTTCCATCTGGTCCCTTGTTAACCTGAATAGATTAATTGATAAAGTAAAGGCTGGGTTGTTCAAAACATCTCCATTGAATGGAGAAAGTCGTATGGAATGGACTAGGCTTGATGATGTATTTTATCTGTTGGATACATGCATGTTTCACCCCTGGTCAGTGGATTAGGTTAAAGTTGACTTATGTAGGAAAGACTCATATATTATACTTTCTTGTTAGTCATAAATCGATAGGGCCATACATTGTTACAGATCTGATATTGTTTTAGTACAGTAAGCAAGATATATGCCAGAACAAGGTTTAAACTATATCAAAAGTTATAATATTTTATGTTATTTACAGTTGGAATTCTAATTTGTTGCTGCATCATAGGCTTACTTTCATTTCAAATATTTCCCCATAGGTTGTAATGTTAGAGCAAATTTGTTTTTGCCTCATTTACTGGGTACAATCAACCTGGGTTACAAAACATTATAAAATCTACATTTTATAAGGTTTTATGACAGTCTGAAGATGAAATTTTAAAAATTTAGTTCAATTATATTCTATAAAAACACTGAAGCCCATTTATTTTTATTAAAAAAACCATTTTGAGACAATTTGTTTAAAGTCAAAAATTTGATATAGAGGGGCAACAAGAATTTTTTATTGTGCTGATGAAAGCTTATTAATAATCTACTAGATGTATTGTTGCAGCAAAAAAAATGCAAAAGATATATAACATGTTATACTTCTTGACATATGATATATTTTCTTGGCAAATTTTGTTTGGTCCACATTTACTATATATTTTGACTATGAGCTGTTAATTTTCAAACTGAACATTCACCAAATAGAATGCTTATATGTGAAGGATGTTTTTACCCCAATTAGTCCTCAACTCAGTAAACTTTCCCAACCACTACAATTCTAGAAATAAGGTGCTATAGGTGTAATTGTAATTATAATATAAGTTTCCTTATAGGATATTCTATTGACTCTATAGAGTATATCTACTTTTAGGAAATTAAGTAAATATGCACAATGTTTGTAGGTTTCTTGCATGCTAGTCATCATTTTACTGTCTCTTGTTTCAGGACCAAAAAACATAAATGGAATTTATCCATCTCTGTTGTCTAGTAAAAGTGGGGAGGGGTTGTTGGGATCAATGGGTATTGAAAAAAATTCTTCTGTGGTAATTCAATTTTTTATTCAAGGTGACATTTTGATGCCAAGTTTATTTTCATTTGAATAGTCCTGGCTGCTCATAATAGAAAATGTTATTGTTGCCATTATAACCAATACTACACTTGTTCCAGGTATAGATACAAGTAGGTAGTGACATATCTCAGTTCTAGATTAAAAACAACATTAATCATTGTCAAACAATATGACACAATTTAACACCTAGAAAGCATGTTTGTTCATGAAAATCTTATTTAAAGGGCCTAATTATAATGTTTTTAGTAAACATGTTTTTTATTTTCCTGATGTAACAGTACCATGACCAGATTGTTTAGTTAAACAAAGTTTTGTAGATTTGATGATTACAATACGATAATATTCAGACTGCTTTTATTTGCAAATTAATTCATATAGTCAGCATTATTTTATGATAGCATAAAGGAGTGAACATTTTGATGAAGATTGCATGAACTTGATTTTGAAAAGAAAACCAAACTTTTTGTTTGAAGACTAATAATTCGGTGAAGTCCCTCTATTGCAAGATAAGATAAGTGCCATGAACCTGAGAATTAGGTCTGTCCAGTACACTCAATGATTATCTGTTTATTTCATACTTGTTCCACTTTATATGTGGGAAAATTCTTCTTTATTCACAGTTAATATTATGTAATTCATTTGTTACAGAAATGGAGATATGCAATAATGATAAAATTTAGTGCATGCATGAAACATTAGATGAGTTATGCTATTTTAACTATGCATATTTTTGTTTCATCTGTTTGTTGTTTTGTTGTCTATTATTTCTATGTTAATTTTTTTATTTATAAATATGTGTTAAGTATACGTGTTACTATTTATAACTAAACAATAAATCATAGAACTATAGATGTTGACTCTTAAGGTCAAATTTCTCAGTTAATATTCACAGTGTACATCATATTTCAAAAATGTTGATAGACAATTGTAACTGGATATTTTGAGGACCAGTAAAAATGATAAAATGTCTTTAACTCTGTTAAACCTCTCTTTAATTTATTATGTCATTAATTAAAAAAAGGTATTCCTATTTTTATGTTAAAAAATAAATGTAAAAACAGTTTTAAAATTTGAAAAAATATCACCTGAGCCTTTTTTTCACCATAGATGTTTACTACATGCATGAATTTTTTGCTTCCATTCAATCTTTTGCAGGGGAAGTATATACCATGAAACCCCTAAATTAGGGATATTAAATAATCCCCAGAAACATGTTAAATATAGTTAGACATCTACACAGTCAAAATCTGCTTATGTTACATGCATGTATGAAATATTATTTGGTTATGAATTTGCTGGATGATAATTAAAATTTTTGATAAGGTGATTACAGGTTGAGAGATGGACACTTGAAGACACATCGGTCATTCAAACTTAGCCTTGTTGTTTATCTTATTTGCACAGGTTTTGATAGTACTTGCCATTTACAACACATTTCCATTATAACCACTTCAAATATTTAGTATTTGTCAGCAGGTTTAAAAGGAGTCACTGTTGTGTCAGCCAAAAAAGGTCAATTGTCTGTTTATTCAGATTTTCTGACCTTGAGAAAGAATTTATTTAAAGTAAACACAGTAGTAAAAGTCATTCTTTCAGTTTCATTATTCAGTACATGTCAGCTTTCATATTCAATATTTTGATTGTTGAAGTAACTGACTTATTCTATTTTGAATGTATTACAAATGATAAGGTGTTATAAGGTCTGAAATGGTATGAATTTTTAATAAATTTGTAGATTTTACCTCAAAAATTTATTCCATGGTTTTATAAAAGTAGAGATCACACCACTTAAAGGAGCCACGACATCATAATTAGTCCTATAACTACATCACCAAAGAGCCAAATTATTTTGATTTCCTAAAAATAGTCTAGGTGAAACTTATTTATGAAAATTTTTTTTAACTGGAAGAATGCATGTAACAATCAATGAGATAATTTTCCAGTTTATAAATATAAATAAATAAAACCTCTCTTGTGAATATTTATGTGGTTTTTGCGTGCACTTTATGTTTCTGAGTTAGGAAATGTCAAAACTGCACAAATTTGCCATTTTTGCAGCAAGAATCCAATTTGTTTTATTTTCTACACTTCAAATCCCAAATATATTGCATTAGTTTTTAAAAATACCCTGTTTGAAAATTCCTGGCTTAAAATTAAAAAAAAAATTGTTTGAATATTCAAACAAATTTATTTTTAGACCAAATAAGGCACCTACTACTTTTTACCAAATTTGGCAACTCTGTTTAATGTAAATAGAGAATGGGTTGACTTGGTGGTATATATTATAGTATTTCAGTTGTTCCACATACAGTTACAGAAAGGTATACATGTGCATGTACATTACTGTTAATAAGATTAATGTAATTAAAACATTTTTTTGTTTCAGATGGATGCCTGAGCTGAATGATATGTTATCAATGATGAAAAATACAATTGACAATCGTTTGAAGCCAAAATCTAGAGCATCATCTGTTACAGGTAGATATCTTATCAATGCTATTTGTCAAGGAAGGTAGAGTTATTTCCCCTTTTTTAACACCTAATTTGTGAAATTTGTAAAGAAGCATGAACTTTTATCAAAAGTTGAATAACTATGTTATAAGCTCAGTGTACTTTTGATCAGGTCAACTATCTTTAGCTTACCTGGCCAAAGATCAAGTGAGGCATTGTCATCACTTTTTGTGTGTTGTCCATTGTCTGTTTACTTTCATATTTTCATCTAGCTAGGCAAACTTAACAGGAACCATGTATGTAGTCACCTTGTTTTGTCTCTATCAGAATACAAACATAGCTGCCAAAGACAATTCTTGTTTCTGATTGGCATCTTTGAAACCACAAATGGAACAAGACTTAACAGGAAGCATCTATGGAAGTTTCTTTACAAAGTTTTCTCATTTTGTCCTTCGCATCACACATGATAAGGTTTGTTAGTTACCTGCCCAAGGTCAGTGGTTCTCTCTGGGTACTCCGGCCTCCTCTACCCGTAAAACTGACTTCCGTGATATGACTAAAATATTGTTGAAACTGGCTTTAAACCCCAATCAAACAAACAAACAAATCATTTTGTCCAAATTGGCCAACATGGACGATTCTTGTTTCTGATAAGATAATATAGTCTATAGGGGTAGAGCCACGAATGTGGTATTTTGGCCCTCCAAGTTAGCCAAAAAAGTTTTGCACCCTTAAATATGGAAATCCAGCTTATAATAACCCCAGACATTTGAATTCTTAGTTCCAATAATTTTTTCTAGTCAACAACATTAAGGCCAAACATAAAAATATGTTTGTTTGCTGTTCCCCTACCCAAGGGTTCGAAGGTTGGGTAGGTAGGTAGGGAA
>JAULBM010303230.1:0-14639 GCA_032357055.1 Geukensia granosissima
GGATAGATGAGGTCAACATAGTCACCAAATTTAGAGTTATTCAGTGAAAGGACATCATCTATATAGCGGAACGTGAACCCAAAAGATTAAGGCAATTTTTTCTCTTTTCTCTGTAGAACAAACACATGGTACATCTAGATTGTGTTAAATGACTTGGCTGTTTTAAATAACTTGAATATGGCAGATAATAAACAGATGGACTGATAGATAATTTTAAATTAAGAAAAAAGGAAGGCGTACACATAGAGCTAGTTATCTCAAGAATAAATACGCCATAACTGCAAAATATAAGAGAATACGTATTCAAGCATGGGATGATTTTCTACGTTCTCCAAACAACACAAGAAACATACTCTGTTATGAAATAGAAAGAGGGGGATATGGTGCAAATATTCATGACACAAAAATCTCATATATACAAGCTGGGATTAAAAAAACATCCCAGATAGAAGTAAATTCTTAGCAAAGGAACGGTGCTTTGATTGCTGTTCTTCATCTCAAAGTCACAATGAGGCCTTCAACACGGAGGTTTATTTCCTTCTAGATATCACATTTATCTGTTTTGACAATAAAATTTTAATAGACAGGTCGTAGGAATTCCAATGGGCACAAATTGTACTCCTTTAATAACAGATTTGTTTCTTTACTGTTATGGATCTCAGTTTATGACCAATCTTCACAAGGATCCTTCTAGATCTATTTAAATGGAAAAATTTAACAATACCAACCGCTAACATGATGATATTTTTTCCGTTAATATTTCAGATTTCTACAAATACACTATCTAGATTTATCCAAAGGAATTAATCTTAAATAAAGTCAATAAAAATTGCTCTTAACGCCTATTTATGGGCTTAGATGTGTATATTTCTCAAGGTAAAATTTCTACCAAAATTTATGACAAGAGGGACGATTTCTCACTTTCCCTTTCTTGACAGGGATGTTCCTTTAGCTCCTTCGTATTTCTCAGCTGGTTCGTTATGCCCGGTATTTAAAGCGACGTTTCAGATTTTAATGAACACAATCTCTGTATAACTAAAAAATTATCAAGTCAAGGATTTCATTACCACGAACTGATTTAAACATTTACAAAATTCTTTCATAAATATAAGGAATTGGTATCGAAATTTGGATGTACTTGTAATCATGTTATAAAACATAGGATATCACATCCTACTTTTTACGGAAACGTGGTAAATAAAGCTCTTTAATTTAAACAAAATCCACACGGTCTTAAAATTCATCTTAACAAACTTATCCGTAAAGGATATTGTCACTACATTATAATTAAATCTTTTAATATGTTTTTAATTTTATTGGTACTAATATTGACTTTCTTGTTAATAGGTTAACACGGGCTAAACAGTTTATATATGTTATAAAATTTTCTATATACTTCTTGTCTACCTGTCTATTTTATATTGGCATTTAAACAACCATTGTTTTTTTTTTCTTCTAATGATATTCAAACACTTAATCCAATTGGACGTGCTTATATTGATATCGTTGTAAAGGAAAACGGTTGCTTTTGAGTTTTTGACTAGCAGACAGCAACTGCGAGTATTCTTTCGAGGTCGCTACTTTTGTTGTATCTCGTATTCGTTTTAATTTTATTGATGTTGATTATCAGTATCGATCTCAAGTGTTAAATCCATTTCAACCTATTTTGTAGTGTGTTTTATTGCTGTTTTTTCACACCACTGTCACAGGTCATGAGATGTAGGGTTGAGCGCTCACCAACTGGTTTAACACCGCCACATACTAATGTGCCTATCCCAAGTCAGGAACTTGTAGTCCAGTGGTTGTCGTTGTTTAATTAGTCATTTGTGGTTATATGTACACTATTTTTGCATTAGATTAGGTCGATTGTAGTTCTTTAGGTATAGTTTCACATTTTGTATTTCGGGGTCTTTTACAGCTTCCGTTATAGTATGGACTCTGGTTCATTGTTGAAGGCCGTAACGAGACCCGTAGAAGTTTAAATTCTACTGTCATTTGGTGGGTGTCTCATGGACAATCCTGTCATATCTCCTATCATTATACAACTCCTTACATAGCCTTTGACGCAGTGACCCACTGGCAACCAGCCCTGCTGCAGTGTGTTGAGGTAGGACACGGCCATGAAAATCACTTCATAGTGGAACCGGTCTGCTCTGCTCGGCATCGTGGTCCTGAAAAATGCCGTTGTAGTCTAAATAAATCCAACAAAACACAGAAAGTCACCATCTAACGACCACATCTTAAACAACGACCTTGAAGTCGACAAGTTACATCAACTGAACAAATCCTCCTTACCAAATTATTATAACAACCTTTCCAACAACAAAAGTTACATCAATACCATAAATTCCGCCAGGGATAGCATTAACTTGCTGTGTAGGACGTTAAAAACCATCAACGACATGTTACCTGTACACGACTGGATTTTTTAACGATTTCTTTGTTGAATCATAGTCAATTTGTGCAGAAGTTGGAGAGAAATGTAACAAAGGAACATTTATGAAATTCATATGTTTGTAAAGAGAAATGTTTGAGGAAGGCATTTGTGTAATTTTAATAGGAGATTCTAACTTGTAATCAACATTTTTAAGATCAAAGTAGGGCAACATTTCGCTTATTGTTTAAATTACTACGAGATTTGAAATTTTTGGTATGTGAACAATGGACGAGTTGGACATTAAGCTTTTAATATGTCAATTTCTAGGTGTAAGTCTAGGTAAGAAGCAGACCTTTCTGTTTCTGTAGTATCTTCGGTTTCAAGTTCAATGGGATAGATGCGGTCAACATAGTCACCAAATTTAGAGTTTTTTCAGTGAAAGAACATCATCTATATAGCGGAACGTGAAACCAAAATATTGAGCCAACTTTTTCTCTTTTCTCTTCAGAAGGCTCTGAAGGAAGTCAGCTTCATACAAATAAAGGAATAAATCATCGAAAAGGGGTGCACAGTTGGTTCCCATTGGAATGCCGATAGTCATATTTACAATGATCCAAATTACAATCTTTATATTTATGAAAGAATTTAGTGAATGTTTTAATCAATTTTGTGTAACGAAATCCTTGACTAAATACAGAGATTGCGTTCATTTTAATCTGAAACGTCGCTTCAAACACGGGAATACCGAACAAGCTGAGAAATGTATACACCGTACGAAGGAGCCAAAGAAACGTCCCGGTCAAGGAAGGGAAAATTCACAATTGGGAATGAGAATTCGTCCCTCATGTAGTAAATTTTGATGGAGATTTTACCTGAGATATATATACATCTAAGTCGAGAAATGGGCATTTGAGGCTTATGTTATTGGCTTTATTCAAAGTCAATTCCTTTGGATAAATCTCGGTAGTGTATTTGTAGAAAGCTGAATTAATAACAAAAAGATATCGTCAAGATAGCGGTAGGTTTTGTTACATTTGTCGATCAAATAAGTTCTAGAAGGATTCTTGTGAAGTTTGACCATAAACTAAGATTCAGTAAAGTAACAAAACAGATTAGCTATTAAAGGAGCACAATTGGTTCCTAGTGGAATTCCTACGACCTGTCTATAAATTTTATTGCCGAAACAGATATAAATGTTATTTAGAAGGAAATAAACAGCATCATATCCTCACAGTGTCCAGAAAGTACATATCTTTTATATTTGTCTTTACCGTCAGAGACAAATGACCTTTCTCTACAACAGCAAACGAAATTATGATTTGTTTTATCGAAACACCATTCAATCAAATATGAGAATTTCTGTTTAATAAGATAATGTTGAAGTGTAGTGTAAAGAGTAGAGAAATCATAACTATCAACAGTTTCAAAAGGTTTTCCCAAAGCCTGTTATTTATCCAAATTTCCGGTGAATTTTTTACACTCCAAAAATAGTTTATACCATTATGTTCGTAAGCTTCGTAGGAATTTTTAAAAAAGGAAATGCTTTAAAAATATTAACATAAAAACTTAACATCTTTCTCATTACAGGTAAATAGTCAGTTGCCAACCCTCTTGTTGGCCCCGTTATCCCTTACCTTGGTTAGATGTTTATTAAACTAATTATTAAATGTTGGAGAAACGTGAACACATCGTTCTCGACTGTTTCGTTTTCGGAACATTGTCTACTAGTAGATCTTATTATTCCTAGGTAAGTTGACTTTTGACATTTTTTCATTTCTTAGTGTTAAGTTACTGACACCGTTTGTACCTTTGGTTTTTTGTCCTACAGGTATAATCACAATTTTTTTGGTGGAAGGTATAACGATGCATTATACTATACTGTGAAGCTAAATTATGTAGTACTTGTAGATCATGTGTTTGTTATCGGCTATTAGAGCATATCATCTGCACCTGTTATCGAGTTTACAGTTGTATTTCCAATATGTCATCCAAATTTTGTTCAAATATATGTAATAAAACTTCAATATACAATTTGTAAAAAACTGCACCAAGTAAATCTCCATGTTTGACTCCTTGTTTGATAGAAATTTTCTCAGAGATCTGGTTAAACCATTTGACACACAATTTGGTAATTTCCCATAATGCAGGATCAAATTCAAAAAGATATGATTTTCTTTCATAAGTATATTAAGTATTAATCAATCAAATGCAGATTTAGCGTCTAACAGTGCGATGTAAAAAGGAGTATTGATGTCGTGATACTCTCTATAAACTTCTTCAAGTACAACTGCAGCATTTAACGGGGACGTATTTTCCGCGAATCCCCTTTAAGTTATAGATTGTTTTTCATTGTTATATGCTTCAAATCATCTCTAACTATGAATTAAATTTTTTTTTAGAAATATTGGATGTACAGCTGTTCCACTATAATTTTTGGCATCGTGGTTATCGCCCTTGTATTTAAATATTAGATTCAGAAAACCCATTTTGATGACATCAGGAATTAATTTGAATATGTAGTTGATGAGAACGGCAATAGAATTGCAATATTGGTTCTACAGCATATGAATTATGCTCTATAGACATTCCATAAATACCTTCTGCCTTTCCGGTCCTAATTGATTTTTAATTGCTTTGGTAATTTTAGCTTTTGTAATCGTCCTTGGGGTATTTGTTTCACACAGTCTTTTAATAGCAAAAAAGTCTATTTCACATAAATTGAGATGTTGAAAATCATAAACATTTTCTGAAGTTTCAGCCAACTGTTTAAAATGAGCTGGTGTACCAACCATCGATGATATTCTTTCCGTATACAAAGTATAAATCTGTTATAAAATATTTTGATTTTTTCTTTGATTTCTTATCCGTTTAAAGCAAAGCGTTTTATTACGCCAATTTGCAGATATTATTTTATTCCTTTGAATATGTTTTCGTCTATTGTCTTTCCAGTCTTTGTTCTAAACGGAAAACTCGTCTGGTTTCTTTTCTATCCATTAGAACATGATTACGGCTGAGGATCTGAAGGTCTACCCGCACGTTTCCATTTCTTATAAGCGATTTTGTGCATTTGCTATTTTATCATTCCGAATTTTTAATTTTGCTTTGTTCTTACCACATGATTTGCCATTACTACATTGATTGACTGCATTTGTTAATTAAGATATTTTTGCTTCAATATTGTTACTGATGTCACAGCTGTCTGATTTAATATCATTAGCAAGCTTATTAATATCTTCGATAATATTATCACAGTAGGCTTGTTTGTCTACCTTATCCCATTTATTCTTCTCGATTTGTTGGTTACAGAGCTAATTGAAGACCTATTTAGATTACACAGTATTTTAATTTGAATGAGGTAGTGATCAGAAACATTTGTAACAAGATCTGGAATAGGTTTCTGATTCTTGGTTGCACAGAAAATATAGTCTATCTTAAAGACACCAACCCCATGAGTATTCATAAAAGTTGGATCTTTTTTATTTGCTTTCAATCTGATGTCATCCATGAATAGATGAAGCTTTTTGATCTTCTTGAGTTATTTGGTTTAACAATATCTTCATTAAAATCGCCACCAATAATAATTCTATGTGTATTTTGGTATGTGTGTACAATTTCATATAGTTGATCTAAACAGTCTGAATATTCATCATATCTATCATTTTCTACTTTTGTAGGGAGTAAAACAGAGGCTATTAACACTGGTTCAATTTCTACACATTCCTTTTGTTTTAGTTTTTATATAACGATCTTTTTCTTTTGACAATAAGATTACTACACCACCTTATCCTCTTCTACAGTTTGGATTTACTTCTTGATTTTCGGTGTCTACAGATTTTCCAATTTCTTTGTAATTTTCATATATTTCATCTAATAAGTTTTGCTCGTAATGAAACAACCAATGTCTTGAATCAAAATTATATCAGCTTTTTTGTTAATTTCATTGAAAAGGGGACATGAAGTTTTAATGTTTTTACAATTAAAAGATAAAACTTTGAGTTTTGTGGATATCGATTCTCCAGTTGGTGGGACGCTTCTCTGAAACAAAATCGTATTTCGATTGGGATAGTGATGACGTTGATCATTTGATCCAGTTTGTTATGATATACTGGTCTTCCGTAAGAGTTTTTATTAACTTTTGATGAATGACTGGTTTCATTCTGCATCATACCATTTGTGGAATTAAAGTTGCGAGTACTTTTGTGTTGATAAATAGTCTGTTCAAATGATTTTGTAGGATCTCACTGGAAACAGAATATGGATGATCAGTAATGTCGCCATTAGAATAAAAGTGATAAATAGACTATTGGTTAAGTACTTGGAAGTAAATAATTCAAGGTTGCGCCCCTATATGAGATTGTTAATGGTATTTTGGCTGAGCATTCTGGAACAGGCTTGTGCCACCCTCCGACCAAACGTGATCTGGACAATTAGTGAAATCTCAACACAAAAAATTTCAATAAACTATTTTATTCAAAATAATAATCCATGAAATTAAAATGGCAATGCATTATAGCAACAACTTAACAAAGTAAATAAATAATAATCTTAGAAACTAAAGCAATATATCTTACTGATCTACGTAACCTACAATATCAATCACGTCCCTCACTAGGTTGCTCAACAAATGTTACATTGCTTACCGTGTTTTTCAGCCTCCAAAACCAATCTCTCAGAGCAGCAAACCGGACTGCCTTTTATACTCTCCTGAAAATGGCTGGTCCAATAGTCTTGAATTTGAAGCATTCCAAAATGTCAATTTTTAGCCATTTTTGGAATCATTGATGAAGGTGCAGTTTCTTCACTTACGCTTAACTCATGACTTAGCGACACTGTGAGCCTCAGTGGCTGGATTTCAATATTTTACTGTTAACTAATTTCATTTCTCAGCATACAGTTTATCAGGGTCCAGACTAAAGTGTCAAAGCCAATTTCATTCGGAAGACCTCTTGGACTAATATAACATTTATGGTTAAGCTAAATTATGAACATTTCTATCTTAATGATGGTCATTTGGTATGAATACAAGCAAAAAAAGAGACATGAGTTATCATAATTGATTAGTATAAAAACAATATATGTACAGTAATTATATATAGATATAACATTTTAGACATCAACATTCATTGAAATATCATTTTTTTTCTAATATCAATTAAAAAGTCTTTTAATTGAAGTACATTGTCTGTATATGGTTCGACACTAGTTGTCCGTATAACAGTTCACAAAATAATTTCATTCTCATAATTTTCTAGATACAGGTCGTCCACTTTGTAAGGTTACACTCGCCCCATATCAATTAAAAGTTATTTCAAATAACTTTTACTGCGTGAAATGATGTCCTGCTGGGGTATCCTGTATCCCTTTCTGACATTAAATGTTTTATGAACAGTGTCTAGTTCTAAACAGTCAATATCATAACTCATATTCGTGTACAAATCAACACACTCAAAGTTTTACTGAAATATGTCAAATGTTAGCTTCCACTGGGTATAAGAATGACTGTTGTAATATTTATTGTTATGATGACTAACTGCTGCTTCAGCGAATGTAAATAATATAATACTACGTACCAATCCAATGTGTTATACAACGTACCAATCCAACGTTGTTGTACCGCGTACAAATCCAAGGTTGTTGAACCAAGAACCAATCACACGTACAAAATCAACATTGTTATACCACATGCCAATCAAACGTTGTACCATACCCCAAAACATGTACCAATTAATCATTGTACCATTTGCTGGCCTGTTAATTTAAATCTACTAGATATGTTGATCGGCGAATAAAATCTGGTACACTTCTGTGACAGTTGCAAGATTAATTAGTATATAAAAGTGTGATATATTTTAATGTTTAAGTTTGTTAAATGTAAACTTTTGGCTACATGCTTTTCTTGTCAAATTTCTGTCCATTAGGTAGTTGTAATGGTTTAGAATTTGTTTAACCAACATTTCTGCTGACATTTCCATCGTCACCTAGATTACCTGGTACCAGTTCCACCATGACGTTCACTGGTTTTTAAGGCAACTCCTTTCCTCTAGTCTCAACCATGGTCGACCTTTTAACCCTTACAATTTTGAGTATTTTCTTATACGTTTGTGACAGCAAAAAAGAACAATTAACAATACAATGACTAAAATAAGAATGAAACTCAAAATATTCCATATTGATGTCTGCAACATAGGATCCATGTGCGTGTTTACTTCACCGTGCTCACTTAAAAGAGTCCTCATGGATATTTGTTTAACTTCTTCTTGCTTTTCTGTGAGTTTAATATGTGTAAAATTTGGGAAGATGTTATCAAACGGTTTCCACATTTTCATTTCTATTAATTCATAAGATTTTATTAATGTTTCACTGATATTATAATTACTTTCTTGATGGTAGTAAGGTTATATGACCACTAAAAGCGGTACACGACATTTTCAACGTTAATGTTTGGTTATTTTGGTCTTGTTATCATTTTTAAGAGACAGTTGACTTTAACAGATGACATGGAACGTTAGGTAACTCTTACTTGCAACCGCCCACTGTCCATCAGACAAATATTCAGCCTAGGTAGGGAAATGTTAACTTTTCTTACAATATTGTTTTATTCCTTCTTCTTCTCACGTGAAAAAAATAATGACACACTTGATGGTACGGCATAGATATGACTACTGGTTTAACAGTATGTTTTAATAGTTTTTGAACATTCTTCACCTTCACTTAACGTCAACAACATATATTGTGTCCTTCCCTTATTAACAACAAGGCTGTTTGTCTCCAGGTAATATTGTGCTGCGACATTTGTATCCCCTATAGTTTCCCCTCTATGGACAGCCAAGTTATGAAATTTGAAAATTTTAATTTATCCGTATGAATCTAGAAGTGGTATAGAAATTAGAGCAATTAACCTGTTTTCTCTAATCAAGGTCGCACAAGTCAATGTTTTGTAAATAGTCTATAATTCCCTTTCTGGGTCAAAGGGTAAACGAAATCCCCATGAGTAATTACTGAAGGAGACAAATCATGTTAAGTTGAAGCTCAAGTCCTAGCAATACCTACTAACTATTGTATATTTTTAAGTGACCTATCTAATCCTGCGTAAAGTTTTACAAAATAGTCTAAATCTCTCAGATCTTTCTGTTAGATCTTCACTTAGGTTTCTTAGCTGATTTAAAATACAAAATTTCCAATTTAAATAAATATTGAAAATTTAGGTATGCTATATTTAAATTTCAAGTAGTAACCTCTCATCAGTAGCATTAGAATCAAAACATAGGAAGTCAAAGATTAAAATATAGCAAAAGAAGCACTCAAATCCAACCAAATCGAAATCATGGAAATGGAAGGCAAAATCCGACGGCAGTGACAAGTATTATGTGTATTACTTTTCGAAGCCTTTCCGTATTTTCAGTGTTTTAGAATTTTAGCAAATGCAGCAATTTTCTGTAAAACATTGTTTTGATAAATTTCATGTCAGACAAGTCTGACAACTTGGCTGGTGAATACCTTCGGGGACCAATGTTCCACCAGCAGAGGTATTTAAATTATTAATCAACATGTTAATATTCTTTTTGTTTATCTAAATAGTTTTTAATAATGATCAGTTGGAATTATTTTTGGGATATTGTTGCGATTGATGTTGATACAATAACAAATTACTGATAGACATATCATTTAATTTGTTGTTTTATACTAATTTGTGATAATTGAAATGTTGATTAATGACGTGTCCTATTTATTCTTATAATGGGTATTTTATTTTTAGTAAATCCTGTCATAATTCAAGTTATATATAGCATGTATAGTGCAAAAATGTTATATAATCAGTCATACGGCATCCCCTAGCTATGTTTACATGTCACATTTTTTTTAAATATTAGATTTGTTAAATGAAGTTAAATAAACCTGATATAAAACAATCAAAACAAAAACATCCATTACTTCTTTTGTTTCATTAGTCGTACTATAGAAGCCACTAATGATTTAATATCATTCCCATGATTAAGTTTATTTTTACTTTTAGTACTCACTGATTAAAAGGTCAACTATTTTGATTAATTGTAGTTTAAACTGATTGGCAGTCTGTTATAAGAAACCTCATCATCCGATTCATAATCAACTGTTAGGCATTTCACTGCCACTCAACGGTTCCGATTTATTCCTTTTTGTCATTTTTCATTCGTAAAAATTCCAAATCAAAATAAATTCACACCATCCGCTACCTAGTATTATGTTTCGAATCATTCCCTCTGTAATATAGAATTGATGTGTTGAATTCAAATTGCCCATTCTGAAAGTAAAATTTTACACATCCAAAATTTTTTTTTGGTTCTCCAATAACTAATTGAATGGTCGGTCGGTCGCGAATTAACCGTGGTTTTTCCTTAAGACCATCCGCCACAGAGTCTACAATCGATCGAAGACGATTTTTCAATTTTTAGAAGACGAGAATGCCAAAGAAATTTAAAAAACTTTGTATACGGCTTCATTTCTCCAGGAGCGTCTTAGTTTCCCTGTTTATTATTCTCAAATCTTTTGTTATAATGCTATAATGCCTATTTTGAATCAGTTCAACAATATTGCCTCTTTATTAAATGAAAAAAGTAAACAATTAAAAAAATATCCTGGTCACGGAACCAAACTACTAAATGTCACCTTACGGTCAAACGTGATCTGGACACTTAATTAAAACTCAACACAATAAATTTCAATAAACTAATTTATTCAAAAATAATAATTCATGAAATTTAAATGGTAATGCATTATATCAACAAATTAACAAAGCAAATTAATAATAAACTAAGAAACTGCAGCAATACATCTTGCTGACCCAGGTAACCAACAGTATCAATCACTGGTTGCTCAATAAGTGTTACATTGCTTACCTTGTTTGTCACCCTCCAAAACCAATCTCTCAGAGCAGCAAATCGGGCTGCCTTTTATACTCTTCTGAAAATGGCTGATGCAATAGGCTGGAATGTCGAAGCATTCCAAAGTGTCAATTTTTAGCCATTTTTGGCAACACAAGTGTCAAAAACATCTCAAAGTGACGCAAAGGTTAACAACAAAAGGTTGTGGGATGCTAATGACAATCATTGATGAAGGTGCAGTTTCTTCACTTATGCTTCACTCGTGCTTCACTCATGACTTTGCGACACAAATTACTTCATTGTGAGCCTAAGTGGCTGGATTTCAATATCTTACTGAAAACTAATTTCATTGCTCGGCAATACAGTTTTCCCGTTCCAAACTAAAGAGTAAATGCCAATTTCATTCGGAAGCCCATTTGGATTAATATAACATTTATGGTTAAGCTGAACATCTCTATCTCTTAATGGAGGTCACTTGGTAAGAATTTACAAGTATAAAACAATAGATATACATTAAACATATAAAGATACAACATTTTAGACATTAACATTTATTGAAATATCAAATATTGTCTAAAAGCAATTAAAGTCTAATAATTCAAGTAAATTGTTTGTATATGATTCAAAACTAATTGTTCACAAAATTATGACATTCCATTCTCATTATTTTTGGATACAGGTCATCCACTCTGTAGGGTTAGCTTTGAACCAATGTTAGAAGGTTGGTCGCAAGACTGATTTTCATTGTGATTTTGTAATATCAGTGGATGTCCAGAGTAGTAATTTGGGTCTTTCAATGTAGTGTCTGATATTGTATTGGTAGGATTGTTATCACATCCTTTTGGTCTTAATTAATAGTTTGGTTATATTGTTCGTCTCTGTAGATCTGAGATTGAATTCTGGTCTCTTTGTCATGATAAAGGTAATTAAAGGTAGATAGCTTAGAGCTTGAGGACTGATCTCCAACAGTATTGTAAGATTCTACCATTTTGTCAAATTGGGATTCTATTTGTTGTAATAGAAAAGGATTCTTTTTGTTGTAATAGAAAAGGGTTCTATTTGTTGTAATAGAAAAGAAGAAACTTTTTCCTGTAAATTGCTCCTCAGTTTTTCAGTTGCGGTGTTGGTTCAGGTGTGCTCTTTACAGGTACAAGTTGATGATGTGTTGTCGTCTGTGTTATGGGTAACTCTTCTTCGAAGTATATCATTAGATCTTTCGAGCTCGTTTATCTTTGCTTCTTACTTCATAACATGCGACTATAACCATATTCTTTCATTTTGTAGTTCTTCGTTCTTTTTTCTAGTGATTTAATCTCTTCCTCTCTTTTTCTTATAGTTTTTGTTCTCTCTGGTGTATTTCACTTTGTTTAATTTCTTTCTCGGAACATGTCTTTCATTTATTTTAAGCTTCTTTGTTGGGTATTACTTTTGATAGGAGAGTAGAGTTTTTAAGGATGTTTGATGAAAATCATCATTATATGCTTCATTGCTGGGTTTTGTTGGTTTACTTAAGCTGCTTGATTTAAGGTATTGTTTGTTGACAAAATCACAGTGGTGACAGATTATTTCACAATTTACCATATTGGAACACTTCTTATGACATGTTTGCGTACAATTTGAGCATCTTAATACTTGATCATCTATTGGTTCTAAACAAACCGTACATTTTTGGAGTATTTCTTCATGTTAATGCTCGACAAGTTTATCAGCACAGTTGTTTTCGATACTAGGGATTACAATTGGGGCAGCACTTGGTTGGATTGATATATTCTGATTGGTTATTCCAGATTGTGTTTTGGTACAGCTTTTTTCAAGTATATTTGTCATTACCACAGGATTCTAATAATTACCCACTGTGATCCTTCAGTACAGTATACTATTCTTGTTTGGACATTGTGCTTACATTTAGTACATTTCGAGTCATTTGTTGGACAAGTTGGTTCTGTAATTTCTTGCAAGGGTATTTTTAACAATTTGATTGCTGTTAAAAGATGGTGCGTTAACAGGATTAATGTCTTTATTAGTGGTATTCAAATTTTGTAGCCTCATTAATTGATTGTGTAAAGCATCGTTTATCAGTTTTATATATAATTTTTACCATTTAAGATGACTTCTTTCACTAGCTTATGAATAACTGGAACATCAGGGTTAACAACGTGTTGCAAATGTTTCCCCTTGACTAGAAATCTAGAATTGGTATGGTATAATGTTATTGTATATGAGGTGCGTATTGGATTGGAAAACCTGGAAGCTCTTATTTAGAACTAGAGCAGTTTTGTCTGTATCTTCTGTATTTCTCACTTGGTAGTTTTTTCATATCATAATAGTAAAGAATGTCATGTTTTAATAATTCAAATGAGTTTTGGCTTTTCCTGTCAAGCGTCCACCAATAAACTCATATGAGATATTGACATCTCTTTTTGTTGCTTCGATTTTCTTAGCAATGGCTTTGTTGGCATTTAGGGTGAAATCTTTTTGTCTGGCATTGATGAAGGATATATGGGATGATGTTTTTGTATCTACAGCCATCTCAGAAGGATCAGAATGTTGACCACTAATGGCGGCTAAGCATGAAGCCATGATTACTATACAAAACCACTTTTTGTTGTATTGATGCATGTATTGCAGCCGCGGATCCAGGATTTTACGTTAGGAGGGGGCGCTGGTCCAGGTTAGTGCCTTATTAGGGGACCAGGGGGGCAAACCCCCGGAAGCTCATAGAAATCTCAAAAATTAAGACTAAAAAATTATATTTTTTTCGTTTTTAGGGGGCGCCGAGTGCGTCCCCGCCTGAATCCGCGCCCGTATTGTAAGATCTTTGTTAATGGTCAATGGCTGTATGCCAACACCAACCAGTATATAGAAGTGGATCTTTCTCATTAGTCAAGCGTGGTATTCCCACCCCAAACAGTATTAAGATGTGGATCTTTTTCATTAGTCAAGCGTGATATTCCCACACCATTTAGTCTATTAGTCATAATCAAGAAAGACAACTTTATGATTGTTTTTCTATTAACCATGTAAAATGGTTTCCGACACCAACTGAAACCTAGTATATATTGATTCATTTTTTTAAAATATGACATATTTAATAAATATTCATCATTTCTACCATGTCGTGAGGTTAATATAAATTTAGAAAAAAAAAGAAATACAATAATTTACAATTATTATCATCATTTAATATCTTACTGACAAAGGACAATAGCTTGGGTCTGCTCATCATAACTACGATGGTTTACTATTATGAGTATTTTACAAATTGAAAATAAAACTAGTTTCACATTTGTTCTGTGAACAACTGCGGGCTTTCTTTCCTAGGATTATAATCAAAAGTGACTTGTTGTTAAAGAATAGAAAACAATGTCTTAAGGAAAATATT
The DNA here is from genome assembly GCA_032357055.1 of Geukensia granosissima. Taxonomy (NCBI): domain Eukaryota; kingdom Metazoa; phylum Mollusca; class Bivalvia; order Mytilida; family Mytilidae; genus Geukensia; species Geukensia granosissima. Next base: position 14,621 of record JAULBM010303230.1, read on the forward strand.
ATTTTCAGAATATAATGAC